>JADRCD010181269.1:0-10981 GCA_019843815.1 Montemys delectorum
CAGCCCCATCAACTGTGGACCAAGTCTTAAGCTGTATGAGCCCGTTCTCACTCAAACCACCACAAAAAGAAACTGTTGGGGGCGGGGGTGAAGGATGTAGGATTGTCATTGAGAAAAATGTATCCCACTGTTCCAAGTGGGTTGCGTGCGTGCGTGTGTGTGTGTGTGTGTGTGTGTGTGTGTAGCCATATGATTATGGAGTCTGGGGCTGCTAGGTGCATTGTCCGGACGACATTCTATCTGGGAAAAGATGGTAGATTGCCAAGGTTATGAGTTCAAGAGGTGGGGTGGGCTTAACCCAAACAAACCACCAAGCCCTTAATGTCCCACGGGTGTGCTTAAATATCCTGCCCCCAAAACCCCTGCACAAAAGTCTTGCATTCTGTCTGGGAGAAATGCTAGTTCGTTCGTTTGTTTGTTTTGGTTTTTCGAGACAGGGTTTCTCTGTATAGCCCTGTCCTGGAACTCACTCTGTAGACCAGGCTGGCCTTGAACTCACAAATCCGCCTGCTTCTGCCTCTCAAGTGCTGGAATTAAAGGCGTGCGCCACCACTGCCCGACCTGAAATGCTAGTTCTTAAAGGGTTGAACAAGAAGCACCCTACCCACACAGGAGGTACAGCCTCCTAGCCAACAGCGGCCCAGCCGTGTTAAGGGCCACGCAGGAGAGTGCCAGGCATCTAGTGAAGTGAGCATACTAGTCAGGTCTCCCGCTGCTTTTCAATTCTGTCTGAGCCCGGAGCTCGCGGTAGCTGGGGAGGCTGCTCGCGTTCTTCCACAACGTGTACAGACGTCTGTGTTTCCTAGGGGTGCTCTCCCCCCCCAGCCTTGAGCAGGCTAAATAAGACCTTAAAGGTCCGCTTGCCGCTGCGCCCATCCCTAGAGTCCTACGGAGAACGGTGGGCACCCTCGGGTCCCGTTATCCATCTCCACTCCTGGAGCCAGGACGCCGCAGCGCCCGCCGCAGAAAATACAACGGAGAGAGCGTGGGATGGGCGGGACCGCACTGAGGACCCGCCCCACCCTGGCCACGCCCACACACCCTGACTCCGGACGACGTGAGGCGCGTGCGCACCGTGGGCCTGCCCGCGTTGCCGTAGTTACTGGGGACGCGCTCCGCGGGGCCGACAGGCGCGCTTCCGGAGCGGGGCGCGGCAGCCGGAAGTGCGTGGCCGCCGGGGCCATGGCGGCGCTCAGCGTCGTCTGCCTGCTGCTGGTAGCAGCTGCCTGGCGGCCGATCTCGGCTTCAGGAGAGGAATTCTGGCCTGGCCAGTCGGCGGCGGACATCCTGTCGGGGGCGGCATCCCGTAGGCGGTAAGCGCGTCTACCCCGGCCGGGCCGGGCCGGGCCGGGCAAGGCATCTGGGACAGGGGCAGCAGCGGGCTGGGGGCAGCGGGGCCGGGGCTGCGCGCGCAGGCTGTCAGGAGCGAAGGCTGGGTGGCGAAGGTCGCCCTGGCCTTGGTCTGAGCTGGCCGTCTACTCCCGAGAGGTCTGAAGGTCCGGAAGCGTAGGTGGAGCCTCCGGTCACCTCGGGCGCGCTGTCCCGAGGCCCATTTTCAGTCCCAGCGAGGCAGAAGTTCGTGTAGTGTGGGCTGTGGTGGAGATGGCTCATCTTCCGCGGCCGCTGTTCCCCAAACTGGAGTTAGGTAAACCAGGGGTCCGGTGTAGACAAACCCAGTGACGAGCTGATTGAAGCCTGCCCGCGAGATTCAGTAGAAAGGAATCTGGCTTTGGCGAAGCCCTAAAGTTTTAGAACCGTTTTCACGGAGATTCTACATCACTGTTTGACTTTTTCTCAAGTGTCGTTAGTTTACTGTGGAGTTTTTCCACCGGCCAGCCAACCGGACCCTGAGAGAGCACAGTTAGGGCTTAATGCAAAAAAAAAAATACGGTCTCAAGAACCCAGGTCTGGCAAGACCCAAAATATAATTTCCAAAATCAGAAATATTACCATCCCATCTTCTTCACTCTTTTTATTTTGAAAGATGCTTATTTTTCATTTAAAATAATAAGACTGTTGGTAGTTTTCTTTTTCTTTTCTTTTCTTTTCTTTTTTTTTTTCTTTTTTTTTTTTTTTTTTTTGAGACACGGTTTTTTTGTGTGTCCCTGGCTGTCCTAGAACTCACTCTGTAGACCAGGCTGCCCTTGAACTCACAGAGATCCGCCTGCCTCTGCCTCCCAAGTGCTGGGATTAAAGGCATGTGCCACCACCGCCCGACGATGATGGATGAATACTTTTAATTTTAGCTTCCAACACATGAACTGTCAGTAGATTTCATTCATAAACCAGCTTTATACAACCTATGCCATATATCTCAGAATAGCAATGAATGCAGCCCACCATAATTACCAGTGATGACAACATCATGCCTCATTGTCAAAGGTTTACCCCTGAGTAAACAACCGGCCTCTGGTCACCTCAGTAATTTTGTTGGGACAGTGAAGGAGTCACAGAGTCTTTGGGACTAGACACTGTAGGAATAGCTGCAGCACCGAGTATCAGGCCTGGCCTCTGAGGTTCCGTTAACATTCAGAATTGTCAGAGTGTGTGTGTGTGTGTGTGTGTGTGTGTGTGTGTCTGCGTCTGCTGTTGGCACTCATGGGCTCTGTTGGTCATTGTCCCATGGTAACTGCTCTCTCTGTAAGCTGGGAGTGGGTGCCCCGTCGTGACAAGTCCTCACAGCTCACGGCCCGTGTCTTGCTCTCTTGCTTTCTCAGGTACCTTCTGTATGATGTCAACCCCCCAGAAGGCTTCAATCTCCGCAGGGATGTCTATATCCGGGTGGCATCCTTGCTAAAGACGCTGCTGAAGACTGAGGAGTGGGTGCTGGTCCTGCCCCCATGGGGCCGCCTCTACCACTGGCAAAGTCCGGACATCCATCAGGTCCGGATTCCCTGGTCCGAGTTTTTTGACCTGCCAAGTCTCAATAAAAACATCCCCGTTATAGAGTATGAGCAGTTCATTGCAGGTGAGGCGGGGCATCAGGCTGGGAGGCTTTTCTGCTTGGCTGGCCGGTGGCTGCCCGGTCCAGCCTGCTTGGCACTTTCCACTTGGCCCTGTTGGTAGCACTTGCTTCCATGCTCTCTCTAGGGAAGCGGGTCTGAGCAGCCATGACAGGTGTGGTCAGTGAACGTCACAGGTGTGGCCTGTACTGACGAGAGAGCAGCTGAAAGACCATCTGTTTTGGTTTGGTTTTTTTTTTTGTTTTTGTTTTTTCGAGACAGGGTTTCTCTGTGTAGCCCTGGCTGTCCTGGAACTCACTCTGTAGACCAGGCTGGCCTCGAACTCAGAAATCCGCCTGCCTCAGCCTCCCAAGTGCTGGGATTAAAGGCGTGCGCCGCCGCCGCCACCACCATCACCCTGCCTTTTCTTACTTTTTCATTCAGGCTAAAGATGCAAAAGTCGGAGCACTGTAAGTGCCCGCTGAGAACACACCCTTTCCTGGCCCAGCTCATGGACTTGCTTGCGGGTCCTGGAAAACAAGCGCCAGGGTTGGGTTTTGAGAGTGCTGGGCTCACCCAGGATAGCCTGGCCTTTGCTTGAGCCTCACTCTCAGGTGCCTGGAGATGCTGCCGGCGCCTCTCTGTGGAGCAAGGCCGGGGGATGTCTCTCTGTGGGAGAGGCGTAGATCAGGCCCCCCGCCATTTGGTAGGGCATCTGGAGGCATAGGACTGAGTCTCCCTGCTGCCACCGAACCTCCCTCCAGCTGCAGCTGGAGTAGGTCTGGGGAAGCCCACCAGGAAGCTAGTACCTGTGCCCTGGGCCTCCTGGGAAGACAGAGTGACCTTACTCACTCAGGGAGCAGAACGGCCAGGATAAAGCTGTGCTGGGGCCAGCCCAGCACTTGATGAGTGAGCAGTGCGAGGGGAGCTCGCCGCCTTAGCTTGGGCCACGGGTCCGTCAGCCATGCGCAGTCCTCAGTGCAATGTGAATTGAACTGACTTTGCCGCTTGCTTGCCATGACTGGGGTCGTTCTCCGCACAAACCCTCACTGGTACTTTGGGGGTTAAGAGTGAGGCAGACATACTGATAGGACATGCTGGGGTCTTGAGGGGTGGGAACGAGCTCTGGAGGGGACATACCAGCGAGGTGCATGCCGGCGGACAGCGCAAAAGCAGCATACAGGAGGAGGGGTGAGGGTAGGCGTGCCCCAGTGTGTCAGGGTACAGCGAGGAAAAGCATATGACAGGGAGAGGCCAAAGAGACCTCTGAGTCCCCGTCTGTCCCCCTAGGCCTGCACCACGCTCAGACCACTGATTCTGCCGTCTGCTCTGGATGCCACCCCCCCCCCCCCCCCTTTCAGGCCTCCGTGCGCTAGGAGGCCTCAAATCTGTGAAAGCCGTCCGTGGGCGGTGTGCAGCCCCGCACACAGCCGTGGTCGCTGTCGTGTGGCATGTTGCCCGGGGTCTCTTTCAGAGTCCGGCGGGCCCTTTATCGACCAGGTGTACGTCCTGCAAGGTTATGCCGAGGGCTGGAAGGAGGGCACCTGGGAGGAGAAGGTGGACGAGCGGCCTTGCATTGACCCTCTGCTGTACTCGCAGGACAAGCATGAGTATTACAGGTAGCACTGGGGGTCCAGCCCCACCCGCGCGGTTCACAGAGACGGTCCTGAGGGGCCGCCCCTGAGCCCTGCTACATTAGATCACCTCTCACCTCACTCACACTGTTAGACAGGCTTGGCCAGTTTTAAAAACGCCTCCATAGGATACCCCTCCTCTTTTTACTCTGACTTTTTTGTGTGTGTGTGTGGTTTGGGGGCTGAACCTGGGCCCTGTGCATACTGGGCAGGCCCTCTCCCAATCGAGCTACATCTCCCCGGTTCCTTCCTGTTCCAACACAGGTCTCACTACGTCGTACCCCAGCGCAGTCTTTGGCTTTCGATTATCCTGCCTTGGCCTCCGAAGTACTGAGCTTACAGCCACGCACCGCCTTGTCCGGCTCCTCTCACCTTTTATGTACACTTGAGCGTGAGCATGGGCAAGGCAGTCTTAGCTGCAAGTTGTCTGAGGTCCCGGCTGTCACTTAGCATCCTCCATGTGTCAGGAGCTTTTGGAGAGCGTGGCTGTCTAGCTAAGGCATGGCTTCTGTCAGCTCCTCCTCCACTGCCCATCTCCTGTCAGTGACCTGGGAAGTGTTGAGTTCTGTGGGTTTTCTCAAGAGTTTTTAGAAGAACCTTGATTGCCCACGGTGCTAGCCTGTGAGCCACAGCATCACCAGGGCTGCGCTCCTGGGTAAGAGCACACAGGCTGATGGATGGCCCGGCTCTCTTTCTCCAGAGGCTGGTTTTGGGGCTATGAAGAAACACGGGGTCTGAATGTCTCCTGCCTGTCGGTCCAGGGGTCCGCTTCCATCGTTGCGCCTGTCCTCTTAAAAAACACATCTGCTCGGTAAGTGCCTGAGCCTTCCACTGGGATTGCGTTGTTCATCACCTTCCCGATACCTCACCAGGCCCCCTCCCTGCACTCTAGCAGTCTGTGGGGCGCCCCCTTCCACAGCAGCGGGACTAGGCTAAGGAGGGGCTGGAAGAGGCTGTGTGTCCAAGAACCACCCCAGAGAGACTGCAGGCTGGGGTTGTCTCCTGTGCTCTGGCATGGTGGGCGTGGTCTGCATTCTCCTGAACTCCCTACTCAGTAAAGCCATTTTACCCTTACCCTGCCGTTCACCTCCTGTGCTCCGAGCAGCCTCTGCAGATGTAGAAGGTTAGGACCCACTTGTGGTTTCCTTCTGTGTTCCTCTTTGGGGGTGCTGTGAGGATCCTAGCCCAGCTGGGAATGGGCCTCGGGGGGCGGCTATGAAGAAGTAACAGTGGAGGTAGAGAGGCATGAACAGTTGGGGGACTCAGGAGCTTGGCTGGAAGGTGGAATCTGTTGGGGCTCCCCGGGGCTTTGAAAGTTTTGCCTTGTGACTATACGGCCCTTCCTGACCTGAGGGCTGGGGAGAATCAGGCAGCTGCAGTAGTAGATAGAAGCTTTTCTTCCTCTCCCTTGGAAATAGGCATAAGGAAGGGGTTCATCCAGAAATGCTGGTGGGGCAGGCCTAAGAGTCTGTGAGGTTTGTATTGTCCCATCTAGGAGGAAGTGCCAGAGCACCATGTCCCGGGAATGTTCTTGGGCATCCCTGAAGTCCCAAGGCTTGTCTGTCCCTTCAGTTCCCTCAGTGTCTCCAGCAGCTAGCTGTGAGGATGGTGCTAGCCCGGGCACTGCAGGCCACACACCTGCCTTCAGGCTCCATGTCAGCTCTGAGGCCTCACTGCATGATCCTGACTGCAGGACAGCCAGCCTTGGCCTGGTCTCAGGAGCCAGCTGCAGCAGGCCTAGAAACTGCAGCTTCCCCGTCACTGCTGAGCATGTGGCGACTGGCTTTGATAGAATGTGTATTCTGCACACAGTTAAAGATATCAGCCTGTTTTGCAAAGATTTCCTTCCATCCTACCTGTGTCACCTTGGTGTCCTTAAGTCTTCCACATTCCGCTGTGGACTTTCATCTTCTCTGTCCCCACACCCCCCCACCCCCACCCCACAGTGGAAATCTGTGGTGAGAGGGCAGTCTTTGCTGATACACTCACATCCTCCGTTCCCAGTCCTGTCAGCACAAGACGGTACTATAAGCTTGACGCATGGCGACCCCAAGGGGTGGCCCTCCTCCTTGAGCGAGTTGCCTTTGAAGCAAGAGCACACGTGTTGTTGTGCCTCATAAGACCCATAGCCGTGTATACCTTGCCGTCCTGTCTGATAGGTGACAGAGCCTTGGCACACCAGCAGACTCCCCTACCCTGTGTTCAGTTAGTGCTCAGGTCCTCTTGCTGCGCCTCAGAGCTCTACAGTGACGTGCTGGGTGTCCTTATTTTGGGTCCCCAGCACCCTTGAACTGTTGGGGCCCAAAGCTCTTTCTCATTTTGTGTTCTTGGAAAGTACAGACATAGTCGTTTTGACTCTTGGAATCATTGATGTCTTTTTCTTCCCTTACTTAAATACAGGTCTGTGATGCTGGACCGAGCTGAAAACTTGCTTCATGACCACTACGGAGGCCGGGAGTACTGGGATGTGAGTACCTCCCCACGGGCCCTCTCTGCACGTGCTCCTGTCCGGAAACTTAACAGTCAACACAGCAGCTTTCAGCCTCCGTGACTGAAACCGTGGGCAGTGCCCAGTGGTTTGCCCTGCCCCGCAGCGAGCTGTCCGCTCTCGCTGCAGGACCCGCTGCTGCCTTACGATGCTGTGTTCCGTAAACATAGTGATCTTCCCTTGCCTCGCCCTCGCCACATCTGTAGGTGGCCAGGACACTTCTCCTTTGCGTTGGGGAAGGGTATGTTTTGTGCAGCGAATCCTAAATGCCAGGAACCATTTCTGCCTGGAGCTTGTGTGATTCTGAGGACATTGGCTAACCTGGCAGGCGTCAGGCCAGGAGCAGGCACTCGGCTTTGTTTGGTTTACAACAGAGACACAGTCACCCAGTTCAGTTTAGTTTAGGAAAAATGAAGCCTGAATTGAGCAGATTGTGAAGTTGCAAGGTGGACACACACCAAAGTAATGGGGTCACATGATGTTGCTGGCCAAGGGCAGATGATGCAGGCCAGCCTTGCAGCCTAGACAGGCCCAGCTCTGGGGCTTTCCCGATCTCTGTGGGTGACACCACTGCTGTATGAGTGGCAAGGGATTAACCAGAGGTCCCCATAGCCAGCTGTGGTGTGGGCAGCAGGAGTCACCTAGGATGCTGTTGGGAGGGCTGAGGAGCCTTGTCGGTGGCGCCTACGGAAAGGAGGGGCAGGTGGTTGATAGCTGTGAGTGCTCATCCGTCCCAAGGCCTGGTGACACTTAGCTGAGCCCTGTCCCTGCAGACCCGGCGCAGCATGGTGTTTGCAAAGCACTTGCGTGCCGTGGGAGACGAGTTCAGGAGCCAGCACCTCAACTCCACGGACGCCGCCGATAAGATGGCCCCGGAGGAAGACTGGACGAGGATGAAGGTAGGGACGGGGCTCCTCTCTTAAGGTAGCATGTCTGACCTGTGAGTGACGCTCATTATCTGACCTACAAGAGGGCTGGGGTGGCGGAGCTTCGCTGAGTCCTTGTCTTGTTGCTGAGTTAGGGTTGTGACTTATATTTTTGTTGTTGTTGTTGTTGTTGTTGTTGTTGTTAGTTTTCAGGTTTTGCCCAGCATGGTGGCACATGCCTAGGACCCCAGCCTTTAGAGGTGGAAGCAGGAAGATTGTGGGATCCAGGCCAGCCTAGGCTATGTAGGGAAACCCCATCTCAAAAAAATAAAGGCATAAGAGAAAGGAAGGGAAGGAAGGAGTGAGGGAACCACAAAGCAGAGGGAGGCGATGAAAGACGAATCGTCAGCATTTCCTGTGGCCTCTGCCCGGCAGAGAGGAAGCAGGCCAGCCCACTTGCCTCAGAGCTCCTTCACGCCTTCAGCCATGCTTTGTCCTCAAAGCTGGGTGTCCCGAGTTGTCTTTCCCATTGGCTGGCTGAGAGAGCTGTGGGGCCCTCCCCTGTGGCGCTGGGTGTTAGGACTCTGTAAGCAGTCTGGACTGGTTCTAAGGTGCTGTTGCTTAAGCAATAAATTAAGTTGCTTAGATGCTCCTGCCTAGAAGAACGTATCAAATAGCTTCTCTTTTTTTTCCTAGTGATTCATTTTTGATTTTTTTTTTTTTTTTTTTTTTTTTTTTTTTTTTTTTTTTTTTTTTTTGGTTTTTCGAGACAGAGTTTCTCTGTATAGCCCTGACTGTCCTGGTCACTCTGTAGACCAGGCTGGCCTCGAACTCAGAAATCCTCCTGCCTCTGCCTCCCAAATGCTGGGATTAAAGGCACGCACCACCACAGCCTAGCCCATTTTTTATTCTTATTTTGCCCCGGTAAAGTATTTGTGATGATTGATTACTTCATGGTCTTCCTGACCAGACGTCCGTTTCCCCCAGGAAATTGTGTGTGAGATTCAGTCGGGCCTGGAGGGATGCTTTAGAGAGCACGTTCGTCTGTCCCGCTGCGTTTCAGGATAGCCACATGAACTCTGTTCAGCATCTTTCCCAAACACTTCCCTGGCTTCCGTAGGTCAAACTGGGCTCAGCACTAGGCGGCCCCTACCTTGGAGTCCACCTGAGAAGAAAGGACTTCATCTGGGGCCACAGGGAGGATGTGCCCAGCCTGGAGGGTGCCGTGAAGAAGATCCGCAGCCTCATGAAGGCTCATCGGCTGGACAAGGTGTTCGTGGCCACAGACGCCATCCGGAAGGGTAGGCGGCCCTAAGCCCAGGCTCGGTCAGGCCTCTTCTCCCCCAGGCCGGTTGCTGGGCAGGCGTCGGCCTTCCTTGGGACCCTCCACGAGGCGCCTGTTCACGCTGGACGGTCAGCAGCCTCCCCTTTGCCTCGCAGAACAGGAAGAACTGAGGAAGCTGCTGCCGGAAATGGTGAGGTTTGAGCCCACTTGGGAGGAGCTGGAGCTGTACAAGGACGGAGGCGTGGCTATCATCGATCAGTGGATCTGCGCTCATGCCAGGTGCCTGGGTTCAGTGGATCTGCACTCACGCCAGATGCTTGGATCCTCGCTGCTCTCTGAGGTTCCAGTTGCCGCCGCAGTACTCAGCATCCTGGGCCTGTGGTTGTGGCCATCCACCTTCTCTGTCCCCGTCTAGAAAGCTTCGTTGCTTGCTTGTTTATTTTTTCCTTTCTTTCTTCCTTCCTTCCGTTTGTTCGTTTTTTTGAGACAGGGTTTCTCTGTGTAGCCCTGGCTATCCTGGAACTCTGTAGACTAGGCTAGCCTCGAACTCAGAAATCCGCCTGCCTCTGCCTCCCAAGTGCTGGGATTAAAGGCGTGCGCCACCACTGCCCGGCGCTTGATTGCTTTCTAAACTAACATTTAACCTAGTGCTTCTTTGGGCTGCTGGGGACTGTGGGTCTAGGCCCTTCCTTCAGGTCTTACATGCAGTCGTCCTCTGTGCGGTACACCCAGATCTTGTCTGCTTCGGCCGTCCGAGAGAGGTGCACTGCCCAGGCTGCTTGGCCCCCTTGGTGTGTTTGTGTCGCTGAAGGAACACACCAGGCTGCCTGGCGCCAGAGGCTCCAGGAGACCAGGAGGTCAGCTAGCCTTGCATTGCCCCCCTGTATATCAGCTGTGGGAACCTCAGGGTGGGCGCAGGTTGGAATGTCCCAAGTAGAACGGGAAGCGAGGCAGAACGTGACTTCCCCGTGGCTCTAGACGCTGAGGCGCCTAGAGTGTTCGCATTTAGGGCTAAAGGGCTAGTGTGTGCCCGCCTTGCCTGCTGCTTTTCTGTCGTGCTCTGGCCTCCGGGGTCCCTGCTGACACCGTCCCAGCAACAGGGGTAGGCAGGTGAGGGCCTCATCCTTGATCTGGATGGGTCTAACTGCCGTCCCCGTCCAGGTATGGCTTGTTTAGTGCGCATGATGGGGAGAGCCAGGCCATTCTGTCTATTTTTCCCTGTTAGTGCTCTCTCTGAGGAGCTCTGAGCTTGCTCGTTCTTTCTGCCTGGGGTTCGTCCCAGGATCTGCTAGATACCGCTGTCTCGGGAACCGACTGCAACTTCCCAGCTCAGAAAGTGCGATTATAGTTGCTTCTGCCATCCGCACAGGCACCCCGATGCTAATGCAGCCCACCCGATGCTGCTTCCACAGGTGGGGCGAGCCTCAGGCCCCATAGTTTCAGGATAGTCACGTCATGACACAGCACCGCAGAACGCCTCTTGGATCAGTTGCTCACTTAAGTGCCATCAGAGGGCTGGAGTATAGGAGTCTGGGTTGGGTGCATCGCTGTCACCCCGGGAATCTGAAGGAAAAGGGGCTCCTGTAGCTATGACAGCATGTGTGTGGATAGTCCCTGCCATTGTCAGGGTGCCAAGATGGACACAAGCCCTTGGTGCTAGTTATACGGCCAGGTAGAGGTCTGCAGGGCACAGTGGCTGCCGAGGCATGGGCAGACCCACGCAGGGGCCAGTGCTGAGAGCACCAGAGCCTCTGGTGGGCGGGGGT
>JADRCD010181270.1:0-14612 GCA_019843815.1 Montemys delectorum
TTTTTTTTTCTGTAAATTACATCATTTTCAGATCCCTTTCCTTCTTTCATACCCTCTCATATTCTCCATTTTCTCTTTATAATTCATGCCCTATTTATTTAATTGTACTCACATATACATTTATGTATATTCATAGAGTCCTAAGTATATCCTCACCATTCTGCATAAAGCTACCTATGTGTGTCTTCTCGGGGCTGACCATTTGGTGTTGGATAACCAGTAGATGTGCCCTTCCTTCGAGAAGACTATTTCTCCAGGTCCCAGCATTCTTTAGTGCCTATAGTTCTTTCTGTAGGGTTGAGGCCTCTTTGATGTTCCACTCTAGCCCTGAGCCCTGTCCACTTTAGCATGTCTGCTGTTGTTGTCCTTGATCAGCTCGTGTTTACCCATTTGTATTGGTGAGGATTTGTGAGTTTGTATGCTGACATTCCTAGGGAGACACAACCTCATACGAAACTCCCTGATCTCCTCCCTTAACAAAGAAACTTTTCTTGGCCACAGAAGGAGACCATTATGGAAAACCACAACTAAGTAAAATATTTTCAGGGTTTGGAAGGAAATAACTAGAAAACAGCAGAGAAGGAGAGGAGTTCTAAGTGCTTGTAACAATCCTAGTTATCTTCCTTTTGTGATCATATTTCAGTTTTTGCTTGTCTATCGTACGTGTTCCTATGTTACTCCTAGAATTCAACTATGAATTTTCATTTTGTAGAATTAATGTGCTAGACACAGATTTCCTTCACTTTTTAAAAGAGTGCATATGTGGGAGCCAGGGAGACACCCCCTAAAGATCAAGGCATTTAACATTCGGTAATGCAAAACTGACAACCAAACTTTGATTTCCAGAACCCACATAAAGGTGGGAGAAGAGAAGTCATCTTTGGAATCTGCATATCTTTGCCAACAACACACACCACACACAACGACAAGAGAGAAAATAATTTTAAGGGCAAGTATCCTTTGAAAACCAGGGCACTAGCAAACATTTTCTGAGTTTATTTATTCACGTTTTAGCATGTTCGGAAGTTACCATGAAGTAGCAGTCTCCACAGTCTCATCTGCTTATGAGGCTCAAATGAGAATATTGCTTGAGCCCAGCAGCGGGAAGACAGGCTATAGAAGAGAGCAAGAACCAGTTTCTAAGGAAGAAGCCATTTTAGGCCAAATCTGCTAGGTACGGAGTGGGAAATATTTTAGTGAGGGTAGAAAGCCGGGCATTTTGCTTTCAAGAAAATTCTGAGAGGATGAAAATACTTCAATAGATTTCTTCATGGATCTTTGTGGTTGGGCTAGAAATAAGGTTAACTAATGCTAAGAACATATAGGCCCACACGAAAATGTTAAGCAATGAAGAACCTTTCTACATGTTCGATAAAATAGAATCAAAATTAACAATTTCATTTCTTAATAAGCTGACTTTTTTTTAACTTATCCACTCAGTTAATTATTGAGCTTAGAAATAATTCAATGCCTAGTGCTTTAAAAATAAAAATGACATCTGAAAATTAGTTTGTGGTCTGATTTGAACATAGTATGAGAAAGTAGGCCCCTGTGGGCAAGCCAGGAAACACAAGTAATACAAATGCTGTACTCAAGTTGGGAAATTCCACTCTTCCACTCCCATCTTTCACGCAGGATTAATTAACGAAACATGGCCTTGTTCTCCACTTCTGCAGTGTGTAGCTGGCATGGCCCTTGTCATTGTGCTAGTCACTGTATTTCAGTCGTCCTATTCAGGGTACTAGCTCTGGGCAAGGGAGGCTTTATGCTTGAGTGTATTGGAAGAACACCTTCAGCTTTTCTTTGAAGATTTGCGGTTCTCCTATTTATTAGTTTTCTTGTGTAGGCAAATTAATTTTTCTGAGTTTCAACTTCATCATCTGTGATCAATAACAATTTCTTAATTATTAGACAAGCCTCATGAAGTGCTTAGCATGGTTCCTGGTACATAGCAGTTCTACTCTCCCCTGTACTGCTTAGAAAGAAGAAATCCAAGTTGGTGCCAAATTCCATCTGATGCAACTCCACTCATCTTTGTGAACACTTACATGGACACTTGCATTTATACACAGGCATCATGGCCTGGTTTCAGTGCTTCAGTATGAGAATTATATAACATTTGGATCAGTAAGGGAGTGGTCAGAAACTTTTATTGAGGTCCCACAGGTAAAGAAATAGATATCTTTTAATTCTCCTAGTTTAATATACTGTTCTTTTGAACCACTAAAAATGATTTAACACTATTAAGAAGCAACACCAAATCATCATTTGGAAATCTGAGGTCCCCCATTTACTGGTAATTAAAAAGACATTTTTGTAGAATCCACTTAGATTCATGTGAAATTTTGAATTCTATGGTTTCTGATTCTACCTGTGAGCTCAGACAATAGATTGTTGGCATCATCTGGTTGGCTCATGATGAGAACATCCTGGCTGCATGATGAAGACCAAAAACTTGAGAGCTACACGTGAGTCTAACGGCAAATGATGCTTGTTTTGCCTGTCTTGTAGGAGGAGCAGAAGATGATTTATTTTCAAAGACAGCAGGCAACTGCAGGGAAATTATTCTTTTCTTTGTGGTGAAGCCTTTCCTGCTTGGTTTATAGACTGTGAGCACACCATGATGGAGCCTCTGTGTGTACTCCCATCCAATAGAGCTACAGTCCTTCTACCTTCTAGGAAGTCTGGGAGGCTCACCTAAACCCTCCCGAGTAGTTTTCATGTGCCAAAACTGTACCTGTCATTTTGAAATGAGTTTAGGTCCCCAAAAGGTACTAGGGAAAGAATGGACCATGTTGTCTTAGGATCAATAACTTTTATTAAGTAACCAAATGTAGAATAATGTAGAATGAAAGCTGAAACCATGATGACACAAGGCTAGACAGAATTTGGACACAGGGAGGAGCTCACATGTAGCCTCATATATGTTTTCATAGCTCATGTGAGAAAGTCACTGAGGAGCTTACAACATTGAGCTTGAAAGAATTTACTTTGAGATTCTAGTGATTTTTACCACATAACCTCAGGCATGCGAAGCATATTCTCTACTGCTATCCACAATTCTAGTATTGAATTCTGAACATTTTTACATATACTTATTGTTTGCTCTTTGGAATCTGGATATCTTTTGCTTATAGCTTATGGAACAGAATAGTTGATAAAATAATGCAATGGTATTCATGATTCCTAAATTCACTTATTTTAACTTAGCAATTTATTTTAATCTAGCAACATGTTAATGTCATCCTTCTCTTACCTCTACATTCAAGAGTACACAATTCTCATTCTCTCTCTCTCTCTCTCTCTCTCTCTCTCTCTCTCTCTCTCTCTTTCTTTCTCATGCGCACTAATGCTCACACTACAATTTTATTTGGAACCACTTGTAGGAAGATATTCATAGGCATCAAGACACTTCAACTTTAAGCAATCTTTATTTTTAAAGGCTATGACCACCACATTATATCATTTTCAGAAGTATAAACTAACATTTAGTCAATAATATCACCTATTAAAGAACTCATATTTAATTTTCTTCAGTTTCAGAAAAAAATATAATTTATTGCTATTCTAAAAGTGATCCAAAAATGAAATGAAATCAAACTTGTTATGTGTCTTTAGTGTTCTTTATCAGAGAGCCTTTAACTTTTACAGGCAATACACTAATAGTCCCAGAACTCCTGAGTGTCTTATATCATGCTATATACTATGGAATTTCTTGTTTATTCCTACGATTTGAGCTCAGAGTTTATATTTGACAGGGAGAGATTCTAGCTGTTCTCAAGAACCTCTTAGCTGCTAATTGTTTAAAGTACCTTCCCACCTCTACCTCACATGAGTCCACTATTATACTGTAGAATGCAATGGGCACTTAAATTTTTTGGTTCTCTACTTTGAACTTTTGTCCCTTTCATAAATGATATTTTGAAATCAAGACTGGAACATTATGGCTTTTAAAAAAAAATTAAGTCATTAGGTGACATGCCATTAGGTCAGTTTCTTGGGTTGTCAGAGAAGCCTTCAGCTTATTTGGAACAATACTAGCTCCCACATAAGCCTCTCTATCTTGAAAATAAGTAGCAGACACAGGGCAGATATGGCAGGGAGAGGAGCAATAAACTGGTTTTCTCAGGAACAAAGTGAATCCTTGTCTCAGAGCTGCATATCCGTAAATAGAACTGGTTGTGGACCGAATTTTGACCTTCTCTTGTTAATTTAGTGCCTCAGATTGGAGAGACCAACCTTTTATGTTGTGGTCAGAACACAACCTCTTTGAAAGACAGAACTTCTATCTGATGAATGATGAATATCAAATGTTTTACCTCTGGATTTTCCCTGGTTACAAGGGACCCTTAAAATATGTGATTTTGAGAATTTAATATTGTTTTAATTTTTGTTGTGGGTATAGTCCCCTTTTCACAATGAAGATGCTCATGTCATGACATCTTTGAAGTGTTTGCATGTGTGTGTGTGTGCACACACGTGCACACATGCACACACAAGCATAAGTAAATACTTTTTCTATTATGCTTCCTGTAATTTAACAGAAAATAAAACCCTATCTCCTGTCTGAAATTTCATTTCTAATTCATACTATAAATATCACTTGTTTTAACTTCCAGGCTCTCCTGAATGTGCTGCATAATTTTCTACTCTCTAATTAAGACTCCCTTTTAATATTCCCCCTGTAACCACAGGTAATGGAGAATTGGACAAGAAAGAAAAGAGCAAACAAGTGCTGCTTAGCATTTCATTAATTTCAGGGAAGCAAAGCAAAGTAGTACAGATGTCTAGGAATCAGAAGATCTTTTCAGTATGCCAGGAATTAAGCTTTCTTTATTTATTTTTTCCTCCATGATGATGGTAAAATTTGGGTGAGACTAGAACAGCGAGGAGAGACACACACAGAACCAATGGGTTTAAAGGGCCTGTTTTCATGTGAAGCCCTGTTATAAATGAAAAGGATCAAAGAAATTGTAGTTGAGTAACCTGTGTATGGTTGGCCTTTATTTTTCTATTTTCTTTTGATGTCAAATTCAGACCAGAGAGAAGGTATCCAATGCCTCTTGTATGCCCCAGCATACTGAGGTAGGGTGTTTGAGTTTGGTAGAATGCTGTTTCAGAGACTTTTCATTTTCTAATACAGTGCAGAAAGGCTGCTTTCAAAATAATTCAGTAAGCATAGACAATGTCTAGGCTCACAGAAAAACACAGATCATATGGTCAAAGTCAAGTAGCTGTTAATTTACTCATGGTTTGCTCTAGGAAAAATTATCTCATATGCATATGAATTTGCCCACCTTAAAATATGGAGACCATAATTCAACCTTCTGTATATGATCATATTAATAATTTATTTAGTATACTTTAAGTATTTTTTAGCATTCAACAGGCTCCTTTTAGTATGTATTTCTGCTAAGTAGAAATGTTAAAAATTCCTAATCAATGTTTAAAAAAGTTAGAGTATGTTAGCCAACAAAGGAGTGCATCAAAGACCCCACCTTTAAACTATTTTCAACTTTATTTTGCTAAATTATTTAAATCCCTTTTTTATAGGCGTAATGTATTTATTAAAAGACTTTCATGTCTCTGTTACCCACTTCACCAAATCAACATAAGACACACAGAGGATACTTTAAGAGGCTAACACAGAAGGGTAAAGGAACTCTCCATAAAACCCAGAGAAGAAAACTACTCCTCCTCTTTGGATCCTGTCTGGGTTCATAGATTTAAAAAAAAAAAAAAAAAGACAGACAGACAGAGGCGGTAGCTGTGGCTGAGGTACAGGAAGTACAATGGGAATACAGCACAGCACTGATGGACTCACAGTTCTTTCTTCCAAGTCTATATAAGACAGTTACTTCTAGAGCTGTGGATGAGTGACTATGTCCACAAACACAGATTCAGAGTTCCCAAATACTGTATTATACTGTGGGAGTGGTTACATGCGCTTTCTGTCAGTTACAGAATTACAGTATTTCTACAACATTTTTACAGGGTGATGCATAGGTAGGTGGTCACAGTAAGTGGGGAAAACTCTGCTATAGTTTTTAGATGTTGTCTGATCACATAGTTAGCTTTTGGACTGGTGGAAGCTAATGGTTTGTTAAGAGCACACTTTTAGATTTTGAAGGTCACAATGGTGTTAGTTTTGATGCAGATGTGGGTAATGGATGGCTTTCAGAGGAATTAAAATAGTCCTAAATGAATTAATGTCAGTCTACAACATATTAACTCTTCATACTCTTGATGTTCAGCCATTTGGCCTTGTAGAAGCTTTAACATGAGTGTAATTGTCCCTCCTTTTCTGCTACCACCCTTCTGTTTTTCTTTCTGAGAAATTTAATTGATAGTAGCAGTTGTCTTCAAGTGGTTCACTCTGGTTTCAAGGACCATTATTTAGACAAGGAAACATCATATCACAAGACGCACTGGCTATCCGAACCTGAGGAAATCAAGGGATTCCTTGAGTATCCTTTAGTTATGAAGGATGAGCAGGTGCTCTCCAAATTAAGACAGCTGATATGGATTTTTCAAAGTGGAAATTATTCCAAGAACCATCAAGTAACCCACCTTAGTAACTGAAATGTTTTCAAGAGGCAATGCTTTAAAGCAAAGCATGAGCACGCACATAATTCTGGATATTGTAGTTTGGAATTGAGCCTAAGACCCAAGGCTCTAATCAACATGCATTTACTTATCCTGGGCATTTGCAATTTAAAGTGATAGAACATCATTTACCTTTACATCTGAAACATGGGAGTCACAAAAGGACCCACAACTGGATGTATCTGCCTTCAGTTTAGGAGAACAGGATCCAGAGTGATTCTAGATCATGTTAGACACCAGAACTCAGAAGAATTTTTTACTTGATTCCTATGTATCCCTAACCATAAAACGGATGAAATATTTTGAGACATTTTTATCTTTTAATTAAACAGTAAATCATAAATGGTAATTGTTTATAACCCTAGAAAATTAAGGTTGAGTGTTTAACAAATTGTTTTAGACATTAAATTGGTCCGTAGCTGCCAGATTAATCATATTATGCATATTGCTGAGTTTATCTATCCTCAGACATTTCAGCATACAGACTGATATCCCAGCCATTAGCCTCTGCAAGGTCTTTCACCATTTCTTGCTATGGGAAACATGTAGATTACGTGTAGAATATCTGAGAGTGTATAGTGGTGGAATATAGTTATAAAACCACATGAGCTGACTTCATATTAAGTAATTTCATCTACCTGTCTCTTGATGTCCTCCTCTATAACATAAATGTAACAGTAGTAACCAGATCACAGAGTTGTCATAGAGTAGTAACCAGATCACTGAATTTTTTTTAATGGCTCCAAAGTGCCTTGTGGCTACTTCTTATAAAGCACTTTGTAAAAAAGTTTCACACTATTCTTCATGGAGAATCATTGCAAACCGCTCTCTTTTATAAAGTCATTGAAATACAGTTAAGAATTGAAAAGGCCATTACCATAGTCTCTCCATCTCACCCCCCCCCTCCAAATAGTGCTCAAGCTCTTAGTGAAGTACTCTGGTCTCTCTAAGAGGAAATTAAACACTGTGCTGGAATTTTCCTTCACTGGAGTTATCCTTAACTTGAGCAAATCTAACCTATATAAACATTAATCTGGATATCTCACCTTGGGCACCATGGCTTTGCTGTATGCGCATCCCCCATGGAAGGTTGTGTTCCTTCATTTTGATAAAACTGAGAAGGATCAACTTACATTGCACATTCATCTTCATAATTTTGCAGTTGAATGAATTAATGTTTCTGTGACTACTTGTTCATAGTAGTAGGCTAAAAACACTGAGTGATAAAACTGACAGGAGTGGATGAAGTGAGTGGAGATTTTATGAACTATAATCATAGGTTCTTTTATAAGTACTCTGACCTTTCTCCACTGTCACCATGAAATGAAGGTCAGGCTCATCATCAAATATCCTGGCTGGTAGTGTCTGCTCTCCTAGAGATTATCTATTATTACTGATTGCAGTTAATAATTTAAAGGTAGTAAGGAAAGAACAATGTGTAGAAAAATAAGTAGAAACTCTAAAAATGCTGTGACCTTTCAAAATAAATCTCTAATTTTAAGAGAACCTTCAGCTAAAGACTGTATTGAGAGAACTCACTACCTCTTTTTATAGAAATTCATACTCACATGAAATATGATGCCCAGACATGGAATTTGAAACCTGTGATAGTTTCCCATAAGAGGCAGACATCTTTACCTTTGTTTGAAGAAAGAACTTAGCTGGTTTACTTTGTTTTTCAACAGTATTCCATGAGCTGGTAGCACCAGAATTACCTGATCGTTAAAAACTACATCTGACTGGTGAGACTTTTCTGTACTCCTGAATGAAATCCCCAGACTCTGGTTTTAGTGCACCTCTGTAGAGTCAGACAAACAGATGATGTGAGCCCTGTCTACAGTTCACCCTCTCCCGTTAGGTGTTGCTGGGGATGTATGCCAGGGCCTTGCTTTATAGCCTTGCTGTTGTTTTGAACTACAGGTGCAAAGGGTTGAGTGTCTTACAGTCCACGTATTTTTGCTTCATGCTCATAGGTACATGAAACTCTCTGTTTTGCTTTTTTTCTTTTTCATAATGTGTTTTTTTTTTATCTCTGATCACAGCTTCTTTGTTCCCCCCTCAACAGACAGAGCCTCATTGCTCATGTTGGTGTGAATCCTTCCTCGAAACCAATGTCACTGTGTTTACACCTTCCTGCATCAAGGCTTGTAACAGTTGCTGGTCTACAGGACTCCTTCAATCCTCTCTGAGTTGTCAGGGCTGCTTGCTGTGGGCCCTTCGGTTGTCTCTAGCTCTTGCCAAAATACACATCATAATCTGCTTCAGGCAGACTCACCACTTGCTGGTTCACTGTGAAGGCCTTGTGCCTACTCTCACTTTGCAATCTCTTTATAAATCTGGACTTCAAAACACTCACAGTGATGGAGTTTTCAAGCTAGCTGGGTAGCAAGTATTCAAGGAATCCACAATTCAGTGAGAAATGCCCTTAAATTATGTTATGGAGTGAATTGTGTCTGAGTTTCCTTCAATCATCTTTCCCAAACCATGACTTAGGAGTCTTTAAAGATATTCTCATGCACTTTTGATCCAAATGGTGCTTTTATTTTATTCACATTTGGCATGCAATTATACTATTTGCTCTCTAGAGCCATTAGCAATTTTCTAATTAACGTAAGTTACTAAGAAACTATGATAGGCAATCACAAATCTGTCTTTACTAATAAAAACATGTACCTTTTGCTAGAAGACACTAATTTCACAATGAAATATGCACTCAATTCAAAGCTCACTGTGATATATTCTGAAGTATTGGTTTCAGGGGCTCAAGAGTGAAAAACTGTGCCTGAACCAACTCTTATCTAGTACAGGCATCAGGAAAGAAAGTCACTTTAAGCAAATATGTGTGTCTCTGTATTTTTCATTCTATACCTGTGTTAGAAATTTATTTTCTTGTACCCCCATAGGCATATTGAGGGTAATAGTCTCTCTTTCCAAAATAATTCTCTTGGTAGGACTAAATTAATTTATGCTGTTGATGAGACAAAACCAAACCCATTTGCATATCATCAATATATGTGAGTCCAAAGTAGAGGACTAACCATCCACATAAAATATCCTCTGTCAGGACTTGCTGAATCTAGCAAATTCTAGACAAATGATGGTGGCAGGTGTTTGGCAAATATTGATGCTGTACACGATTTATAAAGCTGTGTTGAAGGAATCATGCAACTCAACTTTAACTTAGAACAGTGTCTGTTGAAAAGACCCAGCTGGGCATCCAGAAATGCCAGCCACTGAATATGATCTTTCAGGTGGCTCAGCCTGTTTCACCTGTCAGGCTGCTAGCTGGCTTATAAATGAAGCTCTGTGTGCTTGCTGAGCATCTGCCATCCACTTCTTCTCTACAGACCTCATTTACTCTTGCTTTACTTTGTGATCTGAAGACTAACACTACTAACACTTGTTCATTCACTTTGTCAAGTGATACTCAGAGTAGGATGTAGTACTTCTGGGCTGTTTAAACATCTTGCACACAAACACACACACATACAAACACACACACACAAACACACATACACACACACACTCTTAAATTTTTCTGTCATTTCCTTTAATTCCCCCTTTTAACTGAATATCATACCAGTTTCTCAACATTTTCATTTGTGCCTTCTTTACACATTTCAGGTTTTATTTTCTTTTTTAAAAATATAAATTATTTTTGACAATTTCATATCTATATGTAATTTATCTCTCTGAAATCTCACATCCTGTATATGTATTTGTTCTGTGTATACACACACATACATATTCAACATGGGTGATGTATGCAGTTGTGGCATGGGTATGTGTGTGTGTGCACATGTGTGTAGAGGCCTAAATCTGATGTCCAGTGCCTTCCTTGTTTTCCACTTTAATTACATAGCCAGACTCTCACTGAACCCAGAGACTACTTGTACCAGGTGGTCTAACGAGCTGACTTGCCCCAGCGATCCCCATTTTCGCTTCTGAGTGCTGAGATTAGAGGAGGCAACCATGCTTGCCAGGTTTTTACTTGTGTTCTGAGAATCAAACTTCAGTCCTTACTGTTGAGCAGCAAGCACCATATCCACAAAACTCTCTCTGGAGCCTATCCATGCACTCCTCTCCCTTTATAAAAATATTGACATGTATTAGTGTCTGACTGTATGTTTGTATACTATATGTGTGCCCATTGCTTGTGGAGGACAGAGGAAGAGGGAATTAGATGCTCAAGGACTGGGGTTATAGATAGAGCCATCATGTGGGTCCTGGGTCTCAAACCAGTCCTCTGGAAAAGCTCTCAATGCTCTTAACCACTGAGCTATATATCCAGCCCTGATCATGCTTTTCTTGATTTAGGCTTCACATACACTTTTCATAGGCTAATCAACAAATCACGCAATCATTGAATAGCCCCAAGATGAGAAGATTATGAATGGCTTTTGTACTCTAGAAAACCAGATCGTGGAAGCATCTTAAGCTTTCTTATATGTACTCATAGCTCTTTCGTACTTTAGTAGGAAGTATCTTTAGCCTGGACATATGTTTCCTTCCCCCTTTCTCTTGATTTCCTTAGGTTCTATCTTTAAAAAAAATGTAAATTCAATACCTAAGAACAATGGCTACAATTATACATTTCTGCACACTTCTCATTATTTTCCCTATATCAACATCCCCAAAACACAATTTAATTACTGCATACTAATTTTAAAAGCATCTATCAGGTATTATAGAAAAAGAAAATGATTGCATTATATGATGTTTGCTCTCACCTAATAGGAAACTCTACCTCCATGTGCTGGCTAGTTTTAGGTAAATTTTATACAAGCTAAAGTCACCCGGAAAGAAGGAACATTGTTGAGAGAGTGTCCATCAGATTGGCTTGTAGGCAAGTTTGTAGTCCATTTTCTTGATGGATGATGGAAGTGAGAGGGCCTAACCCATTGCGGGCGATGGCACCCTGAGGCTGGTAGCCCTGGGTGTTAGAAGAAAAGACAGATGAGCAAGCCACGAAGAACAAGCCAGTAAGCAGCAGCAACATTTCTCTGTGGCAGCGCTTCTCCGCTTATGTGTCAGAACCCCTTTGGCAAACCTTTATCTCCCAAACAATTCCCATGATGATTAATAACAGTAGCCAAATTGTAGTTGTGTAGTAGCGATGGAAATAATTTTATGGATGAGGGTCATCACAACCTGAGGAACTGCATTAAAGGGTCCCAGGCTTAGGAGGGTTGAGAGTGCTGTATGGCCTTTGCATAAGTTCCTATACCCTGAGTTCCTTTGAGGATTAAAACTACAAGCTTCAATACGAAGTCAACATTTTCCTCCCCAAGTTGATTTTGGTTATCGTGTTCAATCACAGTGTTAGAAACATTAACTGAGACAACCTGTAACTTACTGTCGTGCATTAAAAAAAGATACTCATTAAGGAAATGTATATGTTATTACAAACCATGATACATGTGTAGGGTACTAATTAACTTCTCAACAAATAATGTATTATCTATATGGATTTTTTTTTCTTTTATATGATGCTTGGGGTTAAGTCACACCAATGAGAGACATGCTTGCAATCAATAAGCTACACTTGGAATCCAGACATGTTATCAATTAAATTGAAGAAAAAGGTCTATATTTAAGCCTTTTCAGAATAGCCTGTTCACTTTGAAGTCAAAGATGGCCGGCCTCATCAGATGGAATGGTGCTAGGTGACCTCCCAGGGAATGCTCCCTCTTCAGTTGTGTGTACTCAGTAGGTAAGGTGTGGCAAGGATTCAGAAGACTATTCAGAAATTTCTTCAAAGCTGAGAAAGCAGTAAACAGCATAATCCTCTACTGGTTTTGGAAAGGAAATTTTACTATTTGATTTTGTACCATGTGACTTTGTAGCAAATGAGTATATACCACCATCCACTCTTCTGGTAAACTGCAATGACTCATGGGTAGAGGTATAGATAGGTAGATAGATAGATAGATAGATAGATAGATAGAAAGATAGATAGATAGATAGATAGATAGATAGATAGATAGATAGATAGATAGATAGATAGATAGATACAGATGGACGGATTTACAGACAGACAGACAGACAGACAGACAGAAAAATTTGAATCTAAAGGAGGTGGAGCATGTAAAAAATGTACAAGTCATCTTGAACACTTCTTAATACTGTTTGGTTAGAGTAATCCATTGGCATCCCCATTGCAGACCAAGTCTGAACAATACCTCAGTGAAGTTCCATGATGGCCCTAGGCAACCCTGGCATCAGTTGGGTCTTTGCTCCTTTGTAAACAAACTGTTTCTCATTCATGCTTCATGAGAGTTTAGTAGAGATACTCAATATTCTGCCTTCAAGTGGCTCCTAGTAAATTAGATGTGTAAAAATTGAATAAATAGTACAATAAGTGACCTTTAGTTGGACTTCTTCTACTTAGAGAGTGTTCAAGACTTGTGTTATATAAAATATATCAAACTTTCAGTATATTTTTGTTAAAAAACTACTACTTCCTTATTTATATTTGGCACCATTTTATTAACTATAATCTTTATACTGCTCATGAACTCTCTTAGGTAAGATTACATAACTACAATTTGTCTTCTTTGACTTCTGACCCCATATTGGTTCATGCCCTATGGTACCTACTGATATTTCCCTTCATTGTTCTATATTGGATATTTTGAAATCCATTAAAAAAATGAGATCATAACCACGTTTTTCTTTCCTTGTCTGGCTCATTATATTTCAGCTCCAGGCTCAAGCTTGTGACAAATAATAAGACCTTGTGTTGATTTTGTTTTGGGAGTGATATCTACATGTATTTTTGTTCAGAAGCATTTGCAGCACACACATTTTGTCTCTTCTCATCAGATACTTGGGTTGTTTCTGTATCTTGGATGATCTGCAGAGTGTTGCACTAAGGACAAGAATCTTTTCTAGTTAGATCTGCAGGCTTTTGCAGTTTCTCCTAGGGTTAGATATTTCCACCTTTTCCATCTGTATAATTCATACTGTGATGGTTTTTGACAATTTTCTGTCTTTCTTTCCCTCCCATACTTTTCTTCCATCTCTCCTTCTTTCCTTCTGTCATCTTTGTTAGGTGTGTCTAACTATAATATTTATTGGTTTATGTGGACCAACTTAGCTGAAGGAAACAAATGATGGTATTAAACAGACTTTGGTATCATAATACTTTGTAAAATGCTTACTTATGTGCCTATTATCTAAAGTAACAAAATCAAGAGATCTGGGTGAGAGTACGTGTTTTCTATTACTTTTTAAAGTAAAAATCATACTATTTAATGTCTTAATCATTCTGAGACAAGGTCTCACTATGTGATCCAGTCTGGCCTTGAACATGTTTTTCTGCCTTTCTTCTCTTTCTGAATTGAGAGTATATAAAAGCATGAACTATCATGCTCAACTATAGTCAGGTTTAAAAAGATTTTCAAAGTATTTTGGCTCTAAGAAGCCTTCATTAACTATTATGATAATTTTTTAATTTAAAAATTCAAACAGTGTATTTTAATTCCAACAGAAGACAAACATGCTCTTTCTGGTCATTTAAGAGCTTGTAGCCTCTTGCTAGGTACTTTGCATAATCCAAAGGAAGTAGGAGAAAAATCTATATTTTAAATAAGTGTAAATCATACAGTAGAAATAAAAATACTGATTTTTATGTCAATGTAAGTAAAATATGGTGTTCACATAGAATGTTTAATATGAACAATAGGGAAAGCAATATGGACCACAAAGATGGCTTTTCTTGTCTTTAAACTAATTCATCCATAATGTAATTTTCACATTGGCTTATTAAAATCTTTTTCATATATAAGAATTGTATTAACATTATTTTCAATACAGCCTCCCTGCTCCAACTCCTAATCCTCCCCGTGTTTTATACCACTCCCACTCAAAATCATGGCCTTCTCCTCTTTAATTGTTATTGAAGTATGAGAGAGAAAGAGAGAGAGACAGAAAGAGAGACAGAGAGAGAGAGACAGTGAGAGAGAGAGAGAGAGAGAGAGAGAGAGAGAGAGAGAGAGAGAGAG
>JADRCD010181270.1:14622-26561 GCA_019843815.1 Montemys delectorum
AGAGAGAGAGAGAGAGAGAGAGAGAGAGAGAGAGAGAGAGAGAGAGAATTGACTGAATGTATCCAGTGTTATTCATGTGTTTAGGACTAACTGCTTGGGATTGGGCAACCACCAGAGGATCTGGCAACCACCAGTGGATCATCCTTGAAGAAAAATGATTCTTCGTCTCTCAGTCATCATTAACTGTCTGTAGCCCTTTATCTAGGGCCTCATGAAATTTACCCCAGCCACACTGGCGTGTCACCTGGTGCCATCATTATTTATAATACATCTTGTTTAGGAAACCATACTTTTAAGACCTCATATATTCAGCTTCTTTGTCCTGTCCAGAAGGAAGAGAGAAAATGACACTATAACTCAGCAGGTGCTCTGGCAATGACAGTCTTTCCAGCCCCTGTTCTGGAATGTTCCCTGAACCTTGGGTATAGTGTTGCAATGTAGATTACCAATTATGACTGGGTACCCCATCGTCAGTTATTCTCTATGTATTGATCAGCCCTGGATCTCTGTGATGCTGCATTCTGATGGGGCAAGAAAATCCTTTGAGAATTCCTGAGAACTGTAAGGACAAGGATTTAGAATGCAGTTATAAATTACATTAATTTAGGAAAGTAGCAAGAGTAGATTCTTCTCAAGGGTCTATGACTCTCCTGCCATGAGTAGTTGGCTTGAATTACACACAATACCAGGCATGAATTCTTTCCTATTAAGCAGTCCTTAAGTCTAATTAGACAGCTGTTGGTTATCCCCAAAATAAAAATGTTGTTATTATTGCACCATTGAGGATATCTTGCCAGGCCAGCCATTTTTGTGATTCATAGGCTGTGGAAAATCACTTCTGAAATCTCTAGTGAAAAAGATTTTAACTGGTACCTTTACCTCTGCATGCACACACACACACACACACACACACACACACACACACTGGCATGCACCTGAACTCTCAGTTTTCCACTTCATTGTTTTAGATGACCCCAGGAAGATTTATATCATGATATATATGAGAAACCTGGGAACTCTGACTCAGTTTGATATTCTACTTTCATGCTTTTAAAAACACCAATGCCAACAATGTCAGAAGTCCCAGGCCCTGGATGAACAAGATAGATCTGCAGAGGGCAGTTGATCCATCTGATTACCAGAATGCAAAGGGAAGAAATGCTATTGATAGGATGACCCGAGATCTGTGGCCTTATACATTATCCGACATAGACATTAGGCAAAGCTGGTTCTCAGGATTGTTGCTGTGCGTCCTATAAGGGAAGAATGTTGCTTTGACCAATCAAAGGTTTAGAAAATCAAAGGCACAGGATCTTACTGGATTCTGTTTTGCCTACAAACAGCTTAAGAGGAAAGACGAGGAAGAAAGTCACTTGGTGAAGGGGACCCACCAGTGGGCTAGTCAGGAAGCCAGGCTACCACCTCTATGTAGATGGATGCTGCCTCTGTGAATTTGGATGAAGGCCTCAGGACTCAGCTTTCTCATCTATGAAACAAAGGGTGTCCAGGGTGAAGCTGGGTGATTTCTGAAGATACAGATATGGATCAGATCAGTCCCATAGAAAAGAAAAATATTGAATATTTATGAACATAAAATTAGCTCATGATCAAAAATGGGGAAGAACATGGCAGAAGGAAATGAAAATCCATCTTAATTGAATTGAAAGCTCAACATAAATCTGTCAGAGACAGAGCTTTCTAGAAGGAGGAGAAGGAAGGGTATTCTTTTGTCTCCAGATTTTCCCCACTGTACTCCTGTTCTCCCTTCCCCCGCATCTCCCTCTCTCTCCAATCCCCACCCCCTTGCTTTTTGTTTCCGGTAACCATGGTGATACTTCCTCTCAGCGGCCTTCTCTGCAGCTGGCCCTTTTGATACACAGAAAATTTACTCCATTTACTGGTTCAGGGTTCTAACAATGCTTTACCAATTCATTTATTACCATTTTCTCCAGGATAATACAGGTGAAGAGTTATTCTACAGTTAAGTCCCCTACATCAAGCACACTGTATGACAGGGATATTCAGTTATTAATTTCACTTGCTAACATGAGGGGAGACTGATTATGTCAAACACTGAATTCCCTGTAATGGCCTTCACCTCAGGGACAGCAAAGTCCCAAAGAAAAGGAGGTGTCAAACTGGTTGCCACCTCCTTTTGTATGGAACCAGATAAAATGATTGCGCACACATATCACATGACTAGCCTTGAAGTAAAACATTGCCAAGCTTGTAATTATCATATTTACAAAGCCTTTGAATTTTCTGTAGGAAAATATATACTAGTATATACATTTCTCTAATAAATACTTTAATATTTAGTACATGAATAACAGTATGTGATAGTTTTAAAATATTGTATTCATCCGTCAATGACAAAACTTCAAACTATCTTTAGCATACTAAATATAGATAGTAAAATTCCAATTTGCGGTCGTTTACTTATGTCCAGTTTGTGTAGCTTAATTTGCCTGTAATTCTATATTCCTGAAAAATGGGTCTCTCTAAGCCTGCCCCACCCCTCTGTGTGTGTGTGTGTGTGTGTGTGTGTGTGTGTAAAACACAAAGGAGACCAGATGATGACATTCGTAGGCTTATAGACTCGACTCCTGGGGACACATTTGGATGGAGGCAATTAAAATGCCTGTCAGGCATTTGGTACCAGAAGTCCCCGTGGCAAACTGCTAAATCCTAAGCCAGAAGCAGCATCCTTTTGTCAGTGAATGATGGCGGAGCTGAGTGGCTTGTCATCATTCTCGAAAATTCTAAGCCTAGTGAGCTCTCTCTCCCTCTCCTACTTGCCTTATATTCCTTTCCACCACTGCGGGGACTTTTTCTAATTTGCAGCTTCCCTTTCCGCGGCACACACAGACAGGAGCTGGTGGCTTTCAGACTGCGTCTGTCTGGAGCTAGCAACACAGAGCAGAGGGAGTGTTCTTGAAGCAGGGCTCTGCAGCAGCACTTACAGACTCGACTCGGGTGGCATTGCTGCACATCTACCGGTAATGCTTGAGGGCTTTTTACATTTTATTTTCTTTTTAGTCCACGTTTTCAAAGGATCCGCTTTATGTGGCCTCGGATTAGTGTGTTTTAAATACGTTATTGAGCTTAAAATCCAAGGGCTGCATTTGTTGCGCTACAGACTCCAAGGCATAAATTTATGATCTGGATATAAAAGATGAATGGACTTACTGGTAAGTTGCGAGTTTTGATATTTATCTGACAAACCTATATGTATATATGTATATGTTTCTTTTGTTTCTCTAGGTTCCTCAGCTTGTCTCCAACAGAGGAAGCACTGATTGGGGAGCACTCAGTCAGAAAATTAAAAGGTACTGCATGATTTATTTCGATGTTTAAATGAAGGGAAATTGAGAAAGAATTGGAATGCTTTTATTTAGGTTTACCCTCATGGCTGGTTTTTTATCCCAGAGTGGATTGCCTGATCTTTGTCTAGAAGATGTAGGAGTTCTTATGCAGATTTCACTATCGGCCAAGGCTATTTTGAATAGAATCTAAAACATATATGCCTTTTGTCTAGGCTGCAGATTACTAAGAAATATCAGCATGCCTAGCTCATCTGTAATGTTTGGATTTTTGTCATTGTGACAGTTAACAAATGTCTGAAGTATATGCATCACAAAGAAAATATCTTTATTTGAACTTAAGAGAAACATGTTAAAAAATTATTTTAGCTGAAGGTTTGCTCTGGGTCCTTGCTTTTTTTTCTTTTAATATTCTAAATAAAATGGTTCATCCTTTGTAGATGGGAAGAGCTTTGGAGACTGAAGCCCAGGGATGACTCAGTGTTGTTAAATTTGGTGAATAAAATATTATAATTTCTTTACAATATCTGTTGTATGTAACAGGAAATATATTTAAAGTCAGAGATGGTTAATTATTAAAAGAGCTTAGTATCATATGTTTTATTCAGAATTAATACATAAAAAAAGAAATCCTCTCTTTTGCTCTGAAAGCAGTTGAATCCATTGATCTGGGCCTCATGTCTTACATGAAAAATAATCATTTTTAAAAATAGCATTGGGGTATATATTGACTTCAAAAGGCAGTTATGATTACTGCCTGCTCTTTAATTCTTTAACATTATCTCTGACTTTAGTATATGTTCTTGTCCACAAATCCTATATAGTAGTCATTTACCAAAAAAAAAAAAAAAAAAAAAGGAAAGAAAGAAAGAAAAGGGAAGGCATTTTCTGGCTTCCTGAGCAGAGACCAGTGCCACCCCTTAAACCTTTTCTTGGCATCTCTACGGAGTTCTCCTTTAAGACTGTCAGTTTAAAATATTTCATACCGAAGGTTTAGCTTTCTAAAAACTATACTTTAAACAAAATGGCCGAGACAACCACCATCAACGTGAAAGATCCTAACCGTGTGAGTGTACACCATGAATCGGAGGATTTGCAGCAGGGTCATTTTCTCTGCAATGGGTAATCACCATCATGAATAAGTGAATCAATGTATTCACTTGACAAGCATTGCTGAAGAACCTGGCTTCTGGGGGTCGGTCCAGTCCAAGAGAGGAAGAGACACATGACACTGTCCGCAGGCTCCCTGAGCATAGGCTGACCCATACGTGATTTTGAAAAGGAAAAGGAATTTTTTTTTTGTAATAAATTAGTGTGCTCTCCAAAGTGATGCCATGTTTTGGTCTTAAAGACAAATGAAATGATTATGCATTTTCCTTGTCTGAGAAATTCTTCAGAATTGTGGATGTAGCCTCAAACAAGACTCATCCCCACCCCCATACCTCTCAGACATTGTCAAACTCTACAGATCATTCTTTTTTGAGGCTTCCCTTAGAGTAAAGGAAGATACTTTGTTATATTTGATGAAAATTGTTATTTTGTACTTTCTTTTCTGACCAATCCCTAGAGAACACACACACACACACACACACACACACACATACACACACACTCACTCACTCACACATACCCACATGGTTTGATTCCTAGCTTTCAGATGTATTCAGAAACTTGTCTTATTTATTTTGAGCTTTGGGATATCTGTGCTAATTTAAAAAGATGAAATTATCAATGTCCTTTTCAACAAGAAGTCTGCAATACACTGCCAACACAAACTGCTCAGCTCCATTGCATTTTTGTGTAGGTATTGGAGAGGTTGCATATGACCACCAAGAGGGCTCCATTGCCTCTTTTCCTATGGCCATTTTGAAAACATCTATGGGGTATGCTGATGGACTTTCTGTAGAAGGAACCTGTTTGTTAAAATACCTGTTAGTGAGTCAAATCCAAACAGGCTTGACTCCTGGAGTTGCAAGGCCGTGGCGTGACTAATCAATATTGTCTGAACAATTGTTAACTCTTTTTACTGAATTTTCTTTCAGTTATATTTTAACACCCAAAAATAGTGACTGAACTATAACAGTTTTGGTTTAGTTGATTTGTAAATTAATAAAATTTGTATGTATGTGTCCTATTAATAATTAATGTTTTTTAGTGGTGGTGTTGGAGCTCAGAACTCAAATCCTAGTCATTGACTCTACCACTGAGCTGCATCTCCAGTCCCTAGTTAGAATTATAAGATAAACTATTTTGGTAGAAAGGCAGAGCTACATGAAATTTCTTAAGATTTTATTGAAAATTATTTTTCTGGATATTAGTTAAAGAGGAAAATTTTTTTCAGTTTCACCAGAAGGAGCAAAAAAGGCAAACTGCAGCCCGGGCTTTGCTTCTGGGCACCTCCCACACAGTATTCCAGGCTCCACTCTGCTGACTACACTTCAGGGCTCCTGCCAAGCTTCTGCAGTAGCAGAGGACTTGATCTCTTGATTCCTCTGCAAATGACATACTAGAAATGACCTCATATGAGCAAGAGGAGACTCGATTCTATAAGCAGGAGTGGTGGCTCCCCTGTAATCCCAGAATTCAGGTGGCTAAGGCAAGAGGATTGCCAGTTCCAGGCCACAATGTGTCTAGGACAATAGAACCTGATTTGAAAAGCAAAAATGAAAAAGGGTAAGGGTACAAGGATTTTGATTCTCTATAGCTAAAGACTGTAAAGAAACTTTTAGAACCATAGTCATTGTGGAGAATACATTTTATTGTCACTAGCTTTTGTTAATTAGAAATATAACTTGTTACTATTAACTCTCTGCCTGACATTATCTTAAGCTTTTAGCATATGATATCTCATTTAGCTCTCATTGCAATCCTCAAATATACACAGTCTCCATTTTATAGGTAACTGAACTGAGGCTCCAACAGTATAATTTCTGAGTCTGGCCTGAAGCCATTATTCACAGAGATGAAATATTTCTAGAGAATTTTGTACACAGTTATTTTCTTAATACTTTATTTATATGTATAATGCAAGGCTACAGTATCATCAAAACAATATATTTTACATTTTTCATTTACATGTAATAGAAGTATGGGTCCAAATAATTACATCATTCAAGTTCTTATATATTAAATATATGTACATATTACTCATGTTTTCATGTATTTTACTTACTATATTTAATTAGGAGTACTTACTCCAAAGAAAGTTTACTTCAAAAAAACTCAGGGGTTATTAAATGAATTAATAAAGCATTTTTCTTATCCTTATTTTGGAGTTTTATAATTAGTTGTATGATCTATGTGTGAACATTAGAGAATTTGAGAGTGAAATACCACAACTCGTATCATACCTTGTAAAGACTTTTATGTTCAAAGTTGTCACAAAAGGCTCAAGTGTCTGAAATAAATGGTGCAGGAAGTTGTGTCATGAACGTTGGGAAAAATATACAAACTCAAGGACAAGTGACCCCTAAAAGTCACCAGGGAACTAATAGATATACTATATGTATTAAGACCCTCTTCATGTGAAAAGTAGTTCCAACAGAATAGTTCCTACAGTCAGCTGGTGCAGTAGAGCAGGACAGAGAAGCTCTTCGATCCCCTTGTACCATTCCAAATACGTATCATTTCCTCAGGGACTTCATTGTATGGAGTATTGGAGGATGAGGTATCAGTGCTGAAACCCAGGAAAGATGAAGTAGTCGAGGGGGATACTGCACGGGAGGAACGTCAAGAAAAGCAAACATTAAAATAAGCAGTGCAGGGACTGGCCAACCTTAGCAAGCAGAGAGGGTCTCAGGAGTTCTAGAATGTAGGTCAGACCAAGGAGACTCTTGGAAACAAAGCATGGAAGAGTGTGTGAGTACTACAGTGCTGTACCATATGAAATTACTATTCCCCCTTTTGAACTGGACTTAACAGAGTGGACTTTAACAGAGTGGAAGATGCTTTTAAAGAGCATGTTGAGTTTTCATTTTTTGCTTTGTCTTTGCATGATTTTATTCTTATTCATTTGGATGATTGGGGAGGGGCACACTTTCAGCATGATTGTCCTCCCTCTGTGAATTTAAGAATAGGTTCTAATCAAGTAGCGTTATATTTACTAGGACTAGATACTAAACGGAATTATGCTGACTGTATCTATTTTCTTTTTTTCTAATACATTTTTATTAGATATTTTCTTTATTTACATTTCAAATGTTATCCCCTTTCCTAGTTTCCCCTCTGAAAAAAATCCCTATTCCCTCCTCCCTCCCCCTGCTCACCAACCCACCCTCTCCCATTTTCTGGCCCTGGTATTCCCCTACACTGGGGCATAGAGCCTTCACAGGACCAAGGGCCTCTCCTCTCGTTGATGACCAACTAGGCCATTTTCTGTTACGTATGCAGCTGGAGCCATGAGTCCCAGTCCCGCTATGTGTACTCTTTGGTTGGTGGTTTAGTCCCTGGGAGCTCTGAGGGTACTAGTTAGTATATGATATTTTTTTAAACAGAAGATAACTATGCCCAACCTATTTTCAGGTTCTTTATCTTATAGCTCTGTTTAAGACTGTTGAAGTAAGTATGTTGTACAAAGCATCCTTTTAGATGCTGCCATACAAAAAAAAAAAAAAAAAAAAAGCCCAAAGAGCACTGGTTGTAGCTATGGAAACAGGTCATGAAACTGAGAGATGCTTCTGAACCCAGACTACATTCAGATACATTAGCTGATTGACTGTTGGGCGAAATAAAAGGCAGGCAAATGACTCAAAGGTGACTTCAAAGTTCGAATTTGATAAAGAAGTGACTTAGAGAAATGTGTCTTGCAAGGAGTTCTCTTTTTAATTGATCCTTGCATTTACAGAAGACATGTAGCAGACAGCCAATAAATTCTACATGAGTGGAAGAGGGTGTGTTACAAGATGAAAATAAGTAGATAAGGCATGCAGGGTTGACCTGTGAGCACTCTGGAGTAAGAGATTGAAAGATGGATGGAGGAAGGTCTGGAGGCTGTGGATGCTGTTACCAAGAAAGGAGTGAGAGCAGAAACAAAGAGAAGAGGAGGAGTAGCACCCTCATTATAGATGCAGAATAAGAGGAACCAGCAAGGGAGAGGGAATGATTAGAAAACAAACAAGAGCAACAAAGAAGTGTAGAGCGAATGTTAGAAAACAGAATTAATCCCTCAGAAAAATTTAGGGATAAAAAATTTGCAGTCTACATCTTATAAAACTTTATAAATCTACATTTTATATGAGAAAAGGAATGATGCTCACCCATAATCTTACTATCTATAGCTAGTGGTCAATCCTTGATAAACATTTCATCTCCTTTTCTTTCATTTTATTGCATTTAAATATATGTAACTGGGACCAGAGAATGCATAATTGAATTTTGTCCTTTTTCCAATGATCATGATTTTAAAACCTTATATTTTCTCAGTTGCATAATTTTCAGACACACAGACATTGATGACCTTTATTAACCAATCTTTCCACTGTGCCACAACCATCATAATGCTGCAACAGAATCATTTGTACCTCACCCCTGCCGCTCAGGTGGCTTCCAATGGATATTACCAAAAACCAAAGTCACATGGTATATTGTTAAATCCTTAGCCAGATATAATATGGCAGTTTCAAAATCTGCCTCTGGTTTGTCCCATGAAACAGTATCTGATCCTCTGTTAGTGCTAGTTGTTATGGTAGACACTTTCATTGTAACACTGCTGTTGATCAGTTATACTCACTTTATGAGTGAAGGGACAGAGACCCTGATGTTTGTACATATTTAGTTTTGAATCTAAGCCATGTTGTAAGCCAGTCAAATTGTGTGAGAGACACAGTAACAGTTAACTAAAGTAAACAATATGAAAATATGCTTAACGAGCTAAGGACTCGAAGAAAAGCAAGATAAAATCAGAGGAAGGCAAGGAAACAGTGTAGAACTCAGTGAGCCTTGGTACTTGCTACCATGAGAATATTCAAGAAAAGATTTCTGTGGATAGAGAGGGTTGGCTGCCTGTCTAAGTAGAAAAAGAATACATTTATAGAACAAGGTCCTAACAAAGTGGGAATCATGAATAGAGATGAGGATTTGTGGATGGGTAGCAAGACATTACACATTAGAGCAAAAGAAAAAAGTGGGAAGTTTCTTGTGGTAAAGAAATGATGTCAAGACTTAGAAATATTGTCTAGATTTTTTTTTCTAACATGGAAGGCAAATTCACTCAGCCCATTAATATTTTTTGCACTCTAGACTCCATGTTCTTTTCCTGGACAATGTACATTCCTTCTAGAAGAAGTAATAGCCAGTGGGCTAAAAGGAAAATGCATTGCTGCCATGGCTACTTTGGAGAGCACAGGTTCTACAAGGGAAAGAGGAGATGCTAAGAGAATTGAAACTGGAAAGCAGAAGTGAAAGGCAGGGATCCTGGTAAAGTTCCCATTCTGAATGCTAAGGCCAGAAAGGGGTCTGAGGTTCTGTGTTAGGACAAGAATCAGGTTGCAAGGTTGCTGGAACTACACTCTTATTTGTGTGAGGTTAGAAGGCAAATACCTGTCCCCTCAACAAAAGAAATAATCAGAGCTATTGCCACAAGCTGGTCTAGCGTGAGCCCTTGCTTTTGTGCAATAAGACTGCATCCACCTCAGCCTCTCTGAGGTAAAGGAGAATTGCCTGCCTTCACTCTTGAGCTTTTGTCATTATAGCCCATTGTTTTCTGAATGATCCATTAAGCCAGCCATAATGAGCTGGTGGCATTTCATTCTTCCTGCCCATGGACTCTGCTTATTACAACATAATGAATTCTTGTGGTTCAAGTTTGGAAATGTCGTTCTATATAACCCTGGGCCAGTTTCTGAGCTACAGTTCTCTATTCCCAAATTCCAAATTTATTTGAATCTCTTCTCTGCTTAGTGCGGTGGTTCTCAACCCATGGGTTGGGACCCCTGTGGGAACTGAAGGACTCTTTCACAGGGGTTGCATATCAGATATCCTGCATATGATATTTAAGTTACATTACGATTCATATCAGTATCAAAATTACAGTTATGAAATTGCAACAAAATAATTTTATGGTCTGGGAGTCACCACAACATGAAAAACTGTATTAAAGGCTCACAGTATCAGGAAGGTTGAGAACCACTCTCCTAGAATGTCAGCCAGTGTCCACTTAGCCAGTACCATTATCATCCTCTTCAAGCAAAACTCCTGGAGCCTGCAGCCTATCTTTTTCCACCCACAGCATTTTGTTCATTTATTTATCTACTTATTCACTTTGCATCCAGGTTACTGCCCCCTTCCTGTGTCCTCTCCCCCCCCCCACAGTCCCTCCCTTCATCCCCTTTCCCCTCTCTGAGAGGGTGGAGCACCCTCACCACCTCCTGTAGGTAACCCACAACCCTGGCACAGCAAGTCTCTGCAGGGCTAGGCACATCCTCTCCCACTGAGACCAAACAAGGCAGCCCTAACAGGGGAAAGGATTCCACAGACAAGCAACAGCTTTAGTGAACAGCCCCTTCTCCAGTTGCTAGGGGACCCACATGAAGACTGAGCTGCAGATGTGCTAAATATTCTACTCACATCTTAATACAAGCTTTGAGGAGTCTTCTAAGGGCCACATAGAGCTTTTAAGATTAGATTCTGATTTAAGGAAAGAGTCCCTCACTCAAACTCCATAAAACTAATTTCTCAATGGTGAAGCATTTTGTTGGTTGAATCATGCTCCTTGGAAGAGTTCTTCGGATTGTTATGGGAAGACGGCTAAGTCTTCATTAGAAACTTTGGTTTATGGGATGGGAGACATGATGGCTCAGTACGTCAAAGCACCTAGTGCTCTTGCAGATAATCCACTTTTGCTTCAGCCCCACATAGCAGCTCACAGCCACCTGGAACTCCAGCTCTAGGTGATCAGCTCCCTGTTCTGGCCTCTCTAAAGTCCTGCACACACGGTGCATGAAAATTTATTCAGGGAAGATACATACATATAAACTGTGCACATCTTTTTAAGGAAACTTTGAGACAATGGCGGAAGGAGACTTAGCTTCCCACCACTGTTGCTGGGTGATAATTGAGTTTTCCCTTTTAGCACCAGGAATCCAGAAACAGTGATTTCATTGAGGCCTTTCACACAATATGCATGAACTTTAAAATATCTAAACAAAGCAAGCCATCCGATAAATAAGGCTTTCTCACATCGAAAGGATGGATAGCTTAACTGTGTCTGTTGAACATCAGGGGCACTTTTTCTTATTAGTAATTGACATTTTTTCCACAGACCTAATTTTATTTCTAACCATGCCATGATCAGGTTTCTAGACTTAGCACTTCTATTTTGCAATTTGGTAAATGCTTAAGCAGCCTGATTAGAACAAATAATACCCTAGAAACTTGAGTTCAAAAATGACAGTGAAATAGCAAGTTAAATTCAAAGGAAGAGAAGTCAACAAGTTGATCACAGTTTTTTCCCAAGAGTGCTCAGGAAAGATACTTGAAAAGAGACGAGGTCTCAGGCACCTTTATACCTATTCTGGCTACACAAGACACCCTTGAACATTTGCCAAAGGGAAACAAAGGGAATGAGGGCTCTGTGTGTTTGTGTGTGTGTGTGTGTGTGTGTGTGTGTGTGTGTGTGTG
>JADRCD010181272.1:0-16606 GCA_019843815.1 Montemys delectorum
CCCCCCCCCGCCACCGGAACTCCTGGGTCATCAAAGGAAATGAGGTAAATCATGAGCTTGCAAGGACAATGAGACTCTAAGGCACCCCACCCAGACACAGCTGCAAGGGCACCCCTGCGGATCCAGCAATGGGATCTGCAAAAGTATGTCGTCTTTTCTTATCTATATGCCCTGTTTATGCCAGTCTTCCCCCCTCTGGCTGGCTGAGCACCCCTTGCCTTGAGCATTCTGTACACATCCATATATTCTCCAGCTCCCTCTGTCACAGGCTCACTACCCCAGTTGCAACCCCACCCCCAACCCCAAGAGGCTAGAAGCTCTAAGGTGGGAGGTGCCCTGTGTGCCAGCTGTACCTCAGTCCTAGCAAAGCTCATGAGTTGTGTGGGCACGAGTGAGCAGAGGATGAATGAGCAGAGGATGAGTGAGCAGAGAATGTATCCTAGATGACTTTCATGCCAACCCTTCCTGGAGAAAGACGACTCAGAAGGCGCAGAAATGGAATCAGAAGTCACATTAGGTTACTTATGGGTTCCCTCTGGAGTCGAATGTTCTCTAGGTGCTGGCAGAGTGCAAGCAGCCTGCAGCCTTGAAGGCTGTGCAGACTACTTCATAATAACCATCTATTAAAACTTCAAAGGAAGAAAAATTAAAATCATGACTAGGGCTAATTGCCGGCTGCCACAAATTGGTTCCTGGGTATTATAAATGGTTTAATAGTTGGTCTAGATACCATTGCGATAGGTTGGTGCCATATATAAATAGGAACTCAGAGATGCAGAGATAACTGAGACCAGGCTGTGACCTCATCAAGTCATATCTTCATGGCCCAAAGGGGAGAATTTTGCATGTCTGTGTGTTTGGCACAGTTATCTGTCACAAAGTAGCCAAATGAAAGACTCCAGTTTGACAATTCTATCACTGAAAGAGAAGGACTCTGGGTGAAATAAACCCAATGATTACTATCCTGAGCAAGAATGAAGATGCCTGGGAGCAAGACCTGGCTCAAAAGCAGCTATCTCTGTGCCCACAGGGAAGCTAAGCTGTCTGTCTCTGTTACTCGCTGAACGATGATATAATACCTGGGCTCACGCTTCTACTTATTCATTCACTTAATCCATATGTATTAGACAGCTACCGTATTCCTGGCACCACAGTATACACTCCAAGAGGAACAGAGCAACTCACTGTAGTCACCTGTCAAGGTCAGGCAGCAGAGTTTCATGGGGCAAAGCTGCTAAGAGATATCTAGGTACAATAGCGGAGAGGAAGGGGTAATCAGAACTCAGCTTCGAGGAATCAGGGAACAGGCTAGAGGAGAGATCTTTGAAAACATTTTAAATGATAAATAGGAGTTTCCCTGGCAATATAGAATGAAGCTCGCATCTGTAACCCCAGTGCTGGGGAGGTAGGGCTAGGAGGATCCTGGGACTCGCTCAGTGGTCGGTCCAGCTGAATTAACATGCTTCAGATCAGTGAGAGACTCTATCTGAAAAAAAAAAGTCAGCTTGGAAAATGACTGAACAAGACACCACCAACATTAACTTCTAACCTTGAGGTGCACACATACACACCCATTACCTCCTACACACAAAGAATAAAAAAGTCTACCTTGGTTCATGTTTTTAAACTTTCAGCCCATGGCCACTTGGCCTCCTGCTACTTTAAAGGCTGTGGTAGGATGGTGTATCGTGGTGGCAGGACATAGAAGAGCGGGCCTGTTCGTGTCATGGTGCCCAGGAAGCAATGATGGAGAACGGAAAAGACCAGGCTCCCAATGCCCCTTCCGGGACACATTCCCAGTGATTTAATTCCCATTAGGTTCCACCTCCTAAAAGCGCCACAACTTCTGAATAGCACCACAGGCTGACAACAGCTAAAAATCTTCAACACATGAGCCTTTAGGGGTACACGTGAGATCCAAACTATAAATCATTGTTAGGGCACAGGTGACCACCGGGTGCTTTTCCCGGGATTCTGACTCAGCAGGGCCTTTGGATTCGAGTATCTGCTGCTGGTGCTAGATCTATTTAGGGAGCCACGGGACTACAGAGTTCTTCGGATGCTTTGCTGTCCATGTTCTGTCCCAACAGCCAGCAACACACAGGGCAGATTGGAGGGGGTACTGGCTACAGGCACGGAGGCATCTAGGCAGCTTGTAGAAGTTACTAGAAAGGAATCTCCTGCCAATACTCTCATGACTTGAGACTCGAGTTCATCTTCAGCCCTTACGGTTGCTTCTTTTAGCTTGATCCTGGTGCCTGGTCTTTTTATCATTTGAGATTTCTTTGCATTATGGATTGTTTTCCTGTTGAAATGTAAATGGGTCTGGAAGGGGCAGCCCGTTGATACAGCGTTCGGTGTTTTATAATAGGGTGTTAATTTAATTATGAGATCATTTTCATAAAGAGCCCCAGGAGATGACAGTCATTTTTAATGACCTGGGAGGGTAGACTCAATCCTAGGGCTCCACACCCTGATGGCATGATGTTATCCAGTGTCTGCACCTTCTCAAGCCTAGTTTCCTCTTTGGTGAGGCTGGGGATAATGACACCCTCTGTCACCATGTGTTATTTTAAGGATTGCGCTGAGCGAGAGAATGTGTATGTCTATTAAGGGCTAGGCAGAAGTGTCAAAGTACATTACTAGATACAGACATGCATACTTCCACTTAACATAGTGAAAACTCCGGAGGATTCGGAATGAACCCAAAAAGTTTGCCCCCCACCCCCACCCCGTGAGGATGCTGCTATCTAGGGGTGGAGCTTAGTGAGTAGGAGATTAAGTATATCAAGCTAGATGGACGATGCTGGTGCTGATTCCAATTTCGGGGTTGGGCTTTTGGTCGTATTCTCAATGGCTTTTTGAAAGATTTGTAGGAACAGATCCAGGCTTCTAAATCTCTGAAACATCCCCCTTGCTGTTGAAGTAAAAAATACTCTCCAGGGTCTGAGGGATTTTGTTTTTCTGAGTTGTCTATATTTGTGCTATTTTCTGTAAGTGCATAAACAGACAAGACTGGCCAGGCTGGGACCGAACGCATCTTTTTTTTTTTTTTTTTTCGAGACAGGATTTCTCTGTATAGCCCTGGCTGTCCTGGAACTCACTCTGTAGACCAGGCTGGCCTCGAACTCAGAAATCCACCTGCCTCTGCCTCTTTTAAACAAACCTGTGTCTAGCCACTCCAGGGAACCTTTTCCTAACCTGCCATAGCTCTTAGCCTCTGAGAGACTGATAGGCCAAAACTGGAGAGCTGCTCTCACTCCTTAGGGTGGGGGTTTGACTTCACCGGGAAGGGCGGTAGCGTGGTAATCTGCAGTGCGCGCCCCGGGCAGGTGTGCCTGTAACAGCACACTATCCGCTTACCCACATGTGAACAATGGCTCTGGTGTGAGTGAGTGGTCACCTTCAGCAGCTTCACGGCTGCAGTAAAAGAAAAAAAAAGTCCTTTCAATCGCCTCCAAAGAAAAGAAAGGAGACATCTTCTCATTTGCCAGGGAATGGTTTCTTAATTACTCTGTGCTGTCTGTTCTTCCTGGTGGGTCCTTCCGCCAGATTTGAGAAGGTGAAATCTGATGCTTTTTCATTCAAGACCCGGGGTAGGGGGGATGGGGGGGGTGGGGATGGGGGGATGACAGGATGGGGAGAAATATTAGCAACAATATTTCAACGTCTCTCTCTGCTGCGGAGGAGGGTCTACCTGATCCCCACAGAGGCCTTGAAGCTTGTCTCCCAGGGGCAGGGCAAGGCCTGTTGGGCTGAGGCTGGTCAAAGCCACCTGCTAATCACTTGGGGAATCCTGAGCTGGAGTGCAGAGAAGCCCTGGCAGAACTTCTGAGTATTTTCAAATGAAGTTTGCCTGCACTTTTGGCAACCTCTAAACTCCCTTCCAGGTATTTGCTGGGGAGAGGAGAGAGAGGAAGAAAAGTTGTGTTTTGATAGATTCTCAAATCCTAACCAACTCCGCCCCCCGCCCAGGGGACATTCAGACTGTAGGACCTGCTGTGGGTTTCAGATAAGGGTTTCAGATAATTTTTCTCCTTCTTTCTTAACCTTTGACAAGAAACCTGGGGGGGCGATGGGAGCGGGGGTTGGGGGGGGCCGCTACTGTCTTAAAGTGGAGAAAGGGTGCCAGGCCGCATCCTCCCACGCTTCCAGGCATGGGAGGTCACCTCGATAGCCCTCCAGCTTCGCTTGCTTTTGCCAGTTTTCCCGCCTTCTACTCTCAGAGCAGGAAAGCAATAGGCAGCAGATCAATCAATGTGAGCCAAGCAAAAGTTTGACAGTGGGAGGAGATCAGGCTTCTCTTCATTTCCACATTGTCTTCTCTCACCCCACTGGCATCACTCAGTAACTCAACAACTATTTACTAGGCCCTCCCTGGGCACCACATATCACAATGGGGTAGAGCAGCGAACAAATAAAACTCCTCCAGGAATTTCCATTTTAGGGGAGTTTCTATCCAGTAGCTTCAGGAAGTCCTGTGGCTGCTGCTTAGAATTCTCTAGTAGGGTACCTCTTCAGACTACTGTCTCTGAGTGCACCTTAAGCACCTTCCCTCCTGGTGCTGTACACCCCAAGGTACTTGCTCAGGAGGCCTGCTCACATCTAGCCCAAGGCATGCAAGCATACGCACTGCCCCTATGTCATAGCCATCTCAAGCCCAGTGCCCCACACGGTGACCAGACCCTGCAGCTGCCCGGATGTCCCTCGCCCAACTCTGCGCCCGAGCGAATGTATAGGCTGCAGGGTTTCGCGTGGCTACACCCCTTCGTTCTTGCTCCACGTAGCCTCAGAGCTCTCTGCAGACCTGCTGACGATGCATGCGACCCTCCCAGGCTCCCTGCCGGGTCCCCCCCCCCCCCCCCCCGCCCTCGCCCCCGCCCCCGCCCCTCTCAGCTTTCCCTATTCCCGGGCTGGGTCTGACGAGAGAAGCGCCCTGTGCGCCTGGCAGTGGTTTGGGCAAGGCACAGGTGGAAAACAATTACCGAGCTCTTTGGAAACCCGAGTCTGTGGCAGAAACTTGGACTCGGTGGCCTGAAACCAGGCAAAGGAGCACTGTAAGACAGTGCTGCTGTCCCTCAGGGCTGATTGATTAGATGTTCCTTCCTCCCAAATCATTTTCAGTGGGTTGTTTGTTTATCTCCGATCCTAGCAACCGCCTACCGCTGTTCTGCTTACAAATGCGGTCCCTAATGCTAGGCTGCAGAGGTCAGCAGGCTCATTTCTTTCTTGGTTTAACTTCTTGCACACGTCAATTCTGGGCATCTCCCTAGCAGGCCACCCGTATCTTCTGTGTTAGCCAGCACCTTCAAGGTTTCTTTGACCACGCCATCCCTTTAGTCCTCTCAATAGAGTGGCACAGCAGGAGCGGAGCCCCCGCCCACCCCCACATACAGGAGAGTTACTCCATTCAGAAATCCCTATCCTGAGCCCCCTGAGTTTCAGAGGCGGGTGTGCACGTATTAGGTTTAGTCACGACTAGGGAAGACTGCAGCATTCTGGGAAGGTGGGCCTGAGCAACCTTGTAATTGGCATCAGCTGTCTGTAGGTCAACGCCAAGAGCAGGAGACTAACTCAAGGCACTCTGCTTATCCTCTGTTCAAACCTTAGGCGGAAGAGTGGTGGATAAAGCAACCTTCAACACTTTTGGAAGAGATGGACACTCCTGGGAGACAGGGAAGGTTTTCCTCTGTGTGATCCTACACTAGAGCCTGGGGTGTCTGGAAAGGAGCATCACCCCTCCTCCGTCTGTCGGTGGTAGCTCCCTGATGCCCCTGGAGCCTCCACAGATGATCCCCTCTAATCCCGTCTGCTGGCCAGGAGTTATCCCCACCCCCAACCCTACTTTACTGCTGAGGAGAATGAGTTTGAGGGAGTCACCAGAGTTCCCATAAAGTTTCGAATGTGGGAGGCAGAGTAAGATGAGGCCAACGGCCTTCAAACGCCCTGCGTCACTGTCACTGCTAGGAATGCTTTCCCTGGCTCTTACAAAGCGAGCAGGCTGGGAGGCAGGAAGGCTCTCTCTAACATAGCCAGGCCAGTTTTGTCTGACCCTGTAAATAGCCCTAGTGACTTTGCATCTCTTTAGATGCTCTCAGAGTTTCTGCCCATCTCCCTTCTCCCAGTGCGTTCCTACACAGCCCTACTAGTAAACGTCTTCCGGTTCCTCCATCTCCCTCTCCTGTGTGTTAACATCTGCATCCTCTCTTCACTGTGTCACTGCCTTTAAAGAGTCTCTCTCTGGTCCTCCTTCATCCATCCTGTCCCATCAGCCAAGGGCTTAATAAGGCAACATTGTGCTAAGATCTTTCCCTTTACCCACTGTGTCCAGCGTGACACCGCGCTGAGTTGCGATTGGTCACTCCTATTTGACAGTCTGGCCAGGTGCCACCCTAAACTCAGTGAGAGTTGGTCCTTCGGTTTTTGCTACCCACGGTTTGAAGCGGTGGTGTGCCTGGTATGACTAATGGGCAGGCACTAATGGGCTCTCCGCAGCTCCCTGCAGTGGGTTGTTTGCTGGCCCGCTTCTCTTAGGCCCTAGAGAAGGCTTGCACCTGGATTAGTCTTGAGGGGGAGACAGAGCTTAATTGTCTTCGGTGTTCTAAGACATGCAGAAGCTACTTAGATGACACAGCGCCTGTGGTATGCGGTAATTGAGGACACACAAGTGAATGCAAACAGCTCCATACATAAAAGCTTAGGCATAAAATGAAGTGAAACAGATGACAAACGGTTGCTGTGGGGGAAGTATTTCTGTGCTCTCTAGCGAAGCTTTTAGAGTCAGTTTTCTTCAGGTATGTGGCACCAGGCAAGTTGCCATGCTTCGATGCATGGCCCTGCACCCATGTACACACAGCACTGACTGAATTTAATGACATAGTACTGAGAGGGAACAGAATGGGGATTCAAGAAGAGTTGGGGAGGGGCAAAGAAAGGGGTAGATACAACAAAACTACATCATATGTGTATGAAATTCTAAAAGAAAAAATACATAGAATGTATTTTAAAAGAAATGAAAAGAAAAAAAAAACAGCCAAACCAAGTGTTTTTCAAATCACCTTCTCAGTGCGTGAGTGCCCGCTCTCACCTTTGTGTGTTTTTACACATGCCATGCCATCTCGCTTGTATCCCACAAAACTCAGAGAGGGCCTGGCAAGGCTCATTGCAGCAGAGGCCTCTCACTCAGTATCCTCCCACACTGTTATTCTTTTCCATTTTAAAGAAGTGGAAACTGAGGTGATGAGAGCCTTGATTTCAGACAATTCAGTAATCCAGATGACAACATCTGGATTTGAATGCAGGCTTCCCGACTCCTATAACCTTGCCCTTGCCTCATGTATGTGATCCCATCAGTGTTCCTTTAACTGGGTGCTTCGTCAAAACCTCCCTCATGCTGCTGACAGGAGGCCCTCCTGGCTCCCCTGGCTCCCGGGAAGGACTAGGACTAGAGGTTAGTTCCTGGCCTCAAAGGCAGGGAGACAGAGAACTGTCCTCACAGCAAGGCCATGGCTACTCCCTTTGCTGCTTGCTAGGCAGCCACTGACGTTACCTCCTCCAAGACAATACTTCGTCTGTGGACTAGGCAATGTCAGTCCTACACGACGGGGATCGCGGGGATCCAGTGAGCCAGTAAAGATTAGAAACACTCATGGCAAAGTTCCCTTCCTTTTCTCTCTCCTCTATTGTTCTCGGGTGCAGGGAGCATTGCCTGTCTGGGCACAGGATTTGTTGGACGTAGGAGCTCGAGAAAATGGATGTATCGGGATGAGGAGCCACTCTAGCCTCCTGACCTCTTCCCCTCCAGCCTGAATCTCGAGGACCCTGGGCATGCCCTTTTTGAGACAGATAGGGCTGGACAGAGAGATCTCTTCATGTCCATCACATAACAGAAGCAACTCTATGAGACACCCACATTATTTCCTGTGGTGCTGCTATACCCCACTTGTGTTATCCCTACCTCTTAAAAGCTGCAGACTGCTTTCAGCCCAAGCCACTGGGGACCCAAGTCTGGAAGCAAGGGCAGCACTGGCATGCCAGTCAACATGATGGGCTGTCAGTAACATACGTTGGTGGAAATGTCCTCAACGCAGAGAAGAATCATCAAAAGACACAGACACATGTAGAGGTCCTTACTTCTTGCTCAAGCTCTGGCGACAACAAACCACTGTGTCCCCTGATGTCTGGAAGATATTCTTGAGGGGTGTGATCTCAGGCTAAGGAAGAAGGCATATACTGGGGTGCGACGAAGGAAACTGTGGAGAAATACTTGCCCTCTGTGAGATGCTTCCCTGAATTTTCTCATCTAATTCTTACAATAAGCTATACGAGGTAGATGTGGTAGATGCGGTGTGACCTTGTCCCATATTCAGAGGAACATGAGCTTGCAGAAGTCAGGGGACTCTCCCTAGGGGCCAATTGGTATGTAGCCCGAGCCAGGATCCAGAGCCAGGTGTGAAGGACTCACCTACCCATGCTGTCTGCACTACTGTGCCAGCAGCCTGGGGTGTCATGGCCTCCCGTGGCTCTTTGTTCCTCTTTGGGAGAAGGGGGGCAATGTTTATTTTGCTAGCTCAGATGATGAGATTTTTATCTTCCTCAGAAAAACGTGTATTAAATCCCTAATTGCGCATGGCATTGAGCATGGCACGGAATTATTTTGTATACAGAAATAATTAAGCTAAGTACACAGACAGGGTCTCTGCCCTCGGGAACATGATATCCCTAGCACACTGAAGGTTGGCCCAAGCAATACTGCCACTAAGCCAGAATCTTGGTGCCATTTTCCCAAGGCCATCGTCACAGCCACAGACTAGATCCCTTTGTTAGCAATGACCTGGCCTGGGTGTGCTGGAGTACTAGTGTCCTTCAAATCCATTCCCACTTTTAGGAAGGCTTCTAAGGAGGTCAGGCTTGGGATGTACACAGTCCACAGGCAGGCCATGCGTTGGAAGGCTTCTCATAGGTCCTGGGTGATCTTCACAAGTACTTTACCTGGCTAGGCTTTAACTTTCTTCCACAGAATGGACTAATGAACTGCACACCGCAGTTCTCAGGGGCTTACCAAATTTGTTTGGTAAAGGGATGTATGGATCACACTTGGCACAGCAGCCAACAGGTGATAAGGTCTCTGTCATTACTGGCTATTCCAGCTGAGAATTAGAAAGCCTGTCTCCCTCTGCTCACCCTCCTCCCAGATGAGCGTAGGGACTTTGGCATATTGGGAAGAGGACTTCTGATTGGTACACAGCAGAGGCGTTTCATTGACTCCCCATGCCGTAGCTGTATGAAGGATCAGACCTCTGTGCTTCTAACGTGGTACTGTGCCCAATATGTCAAGGACTTGGCCTTGGTGGAGCAAAACACCAAGTGCCTGCGTATTGGCTTTTTATCCTTAATTCTTCATTCTAGAATCTAGAGAGATTCAGACTTCTCTTCAGAAAAAGGGCTTGAGTGGAGAGTAGAACACAGACTATATTGCAGAGCAGTAGGCATGAAGTGAGTCTGGCTGCTTGGGGTTCCTACGACTCTGGCTCCACAGTCCACACCAGAGGCTGTTGTAACTGTGGTCCTTCCAAAACTCATGGGAGGAAGAAAAGGGCAGAGCTGTCTGTCAGCCACATCAGGTGAAGTACTTGTGTTGCTGAGGCAGGGCTGCATGGTAAGTGGAAGATTCCAGAATATCTCTTTCCCTCTTGGGTAACTCACTAGATTGCTTACCTTCTTCTCAGAGCCCAGAGTTGGCCAGGGAGTGACCATGGGCCTTCCGAGACCCAAGGACACATACTTCAGAAAATCTCTTTGTGTTTCTCCTTGGCAGAGACCCTGCGCAGCATACTTTGTCCTTAATGGCCTATCAGGAAGGAAAACAACCAGGAGAAAAAGAGTAAACTAATAATAAAACCAAACCCAAACATCACAGCCCTCCCTCCCCTTCGCCTAGCCCTCACTTATTTCACTGTCTTTGCAGCCAATTCCCCTCCCAGGCAAATAATATTTATTCCAAGAGGCTCTGACACACCAGTTCAAAACAAGACAATGCTTGATTGTTTCTTCCTTCTCCCTGCGGCAAGCGATGGGCTGGAGCAGCGCAAGCAGCGTGGAAAGGGAAAGGTACTTGCTGCTATTCTCATGGGACCCAGCTCTGGCGCTGTCAAAACAAGCCCGAGACTCACGCGGGGGAGGGTGGCGGGGCCAAAGATTAGTACAGCTACTGCCGGACCAGCTCAGAAAGTTTCGCTCTTTTAGCTGAAGTTCCTGGCAGCTGTGGCCACTTAAACGGCTTTTGCTTCCATTAGAGGGGAGAGTCATTAAGTCAGGGAGCTTAATGCAAGCTCTAAAGGGCCCGGGGAGTCATTGCTCAGCGAAAAGTGCCAATTCATTGTGTGGTAGATAAAACACCTGGAGACTGAAATCAGAGGTGAATTTCTCCAGCTTAGGCAGTTGAGGACTGACCCCTTGGTGACCTTGCGTAGAGAAGCAGCTTTTGTGTAAATCAAAAACTTCAGCTCTCCTGATACAGGAAGATCTTGGAGAAGATGTAGTCAGACAGGGGGTAGATTGTCAGCTCCAAGACTTCCCAGCGGGTGTTCAGTCTACTCTGGCTGAAGGGCCCAGAAGGATCTTAACTCGGGGTTTATCAACCAGCTACATGCCTGAACTGAGAATTTGTGTTGTCCCAGTTAGAGTTCCTTCTTCCTGGATCAGGTGACCACCATCTGAAACTCGGGCCAGCACAGGCTGGTTTCTGAGGGACTCTGTCCCATCCCCCCCCCCCCCCCCGGCCCCTCCAGCAACATGTTCTATCGGATATGTGAGCCCACTTTAGCAGATAGCACCCAGGCAGGTGTGACTGAGCCAGTCCAGTTGTCTGAACACCATGGTTGCTCATCAGAGCAAAGTGACCACTTTCTTTCTGGACTGTACCCCATGAGCCTGTGACAGTTTTTGTTTATGCTAACTTTAAAAAAAAAAAAAATAAAGCAAGACAGAGAGGGTTTTTTTTCACCCCCACTTTACAGATGGAGAAATTGAGCTCTGGGAAGGTTTGGCGGCACCTAAATAGCATCTCGAAGCCTAGCAGTTTTGCTTCCTGTCTGTCACTCTTCTTGGGCTGGTCCTGAGTACTGCTGTAGAAGATATGGCCGCCACTGGTCTCCCTGTCCCTGATCAGCCGATCCTTTACACTTACCAGAATCCATCTTACCAGAAGCCTGATACTGAAGGAAGATACGAGAAAGAGGACGCTGACCAAGACCTTATCTCTCTTCATTAGACTGAGGCCAGGAGGAACCTAGGAGGAGATCAGAAGGTTCTGGGCAGATGCGATTTTCATTTGAAGCAAACTCCTTCAAAAGGGCCACCTCAGGAGCGCCTTCAGGGTGCCCTGTGGCAGAAGGAGAGGGACCAAATGCGCATGGTCTCTCACCTGCACAGAACCACGAGCTTGAATGTTCTAGGACCTGGAGGTGGGACACTTGCCAAAGAAGACCTCAGAAGCACCAGTGGGCAGGGGGAGCAGACTCACTGCTGCCTGGTGGCAAGCCAGAATCTGAGAAATGTCACCTCTCGAAAGAATTATGTCAGGATCTCTGACAGGACCAAAGGAGTCTGACCCTGGCAGGACAACCTGACGTAACTAGTAGTCTGGCTCATCCCATGTGGGATTACTCAGCCCATAAAAGTTCTATTTATTTGTTAAGGGAGGGGCAGATCCATATCCCGTCTGTTGACACCTGGACCGCAGGGAAGAGAGCTAGCTGCACCTCCTTGCCCATCCCAATGCCCTGGCTGAGCCACTCCCTGCCCAGCCAATGTGGCTGATGGGAAGAACACCTGGTGGGTGAGGGCCGGGAGAGCCTCCCCTTGGCAGCAGCTCCTCTGCCGAGAGCCATGACCATCACTCAATAGGATAGAAGGCCAAAAGCCTGAGCGCACAGTTCCTAACATGTTCACCTCAGACACTTGCCCCAAGTAGGCCGGGCTGTGACGGCTCAGTCAGATTCCTTGCTCCCAGCAAATGCCTCTTGAAGAATCTCTTGGTTTTCCCAGCATTTCTTTTTTTACAGCCATGTTAATTTTGGTTCCAAGATCAAGTGAGCAAAAGGTTCCAATTTTAAGTCTTTGGTGACAGGTTTGCATGGGACCATTCTCACCCTTTCTCCATGGCATCTGGGGACTGTGTCAGCACTGAGGACAGGAAACCTGAGAGGAGGAGTGACTTTGTGTTTAAAGGGGTGATAACTCTACTTCAAGATTGGGGCAAAGCGAGGGAACCAAGAGTCAGTTCTTAAGATACAAGTGCTCCATCTTGCTTTTTCATGAACCAACCGCCTGACCTCAATTTTGTCTTTCTAGATCTCTGCTTCCTCATCTGAAAAGGGGAACATACAATGCTTCTTAGAAATTTCTTGCACTTTGCAATTTCTTATATGTATCCAATCTACCCTGATCACTCCCACTAATCTCAGCATTACTCCCTTTTACTTTCAGAAAGAGAGAAGAAAACCTGAAGCACCAACACACCTCCTGGAGAACAAATACTTTGAGCTGTTTTTCCTTTTTTGTTGTGTTGAGAGATTCCAAGGACTTCAACCCAGTGCCTGCTCATCTTTGCCTGCTACAGTTTCCATACAAACTTGCCACATGGCCCTTGCTCTTCACAGAGTCACACTGACGGTGCCATCCAATGTCTGTAATGGGGCTGGAAGATCTGGGTCTCTCTCAGGATCTGGGTCTCTCTCAGGACCTGGCTTGCTGGGTGGATGCAATACAGACTTGGCTTCTTTGAGCCTCATACACCCAATGGGGTAAATATTCCACCCTGGGAATGCACTGTGAGATGCTTCAGTGAATAAAACGAAGAAAAGCACGAAGCAGTTTCACGGTAGACGTTGTGTATCTAAATCCCTGGGTCTTTGGAAGCCAGTGGCCCTTTACTAATGGGCTGCACCCAACGGAATTGTGGTGGTTTTCCAGTTTACATAGAGGCAGGGCCTCCTGGCAGATGCTGGTGACTTACTCACACGCATTGTGACCTTGGATCAAGATGCTCTTCTTTTTGGATTAGTTCTGAGCCCGGTTCTAAAGCAGCTGGCTGGGATGGAGACTGTTTTGCAATGTGCTTCAGTGAGGTTTTTACAACCTCACTCATCAGGCCTTGGGGACTCTGCTAGGATACTGAGCTGCAGGCTGCTGAGTCACAAAGGTAAAAGCCCGTTAGCTGCCAAACATGGCTTTCCTGGCCCTGCCTTTCCGGTGTGATAAACCCTACAGGATTAATCTGAGAGCCCCCCCTTCATCCTCCATCTGCACTCTCTCCCTTTTATCTACCCCTCCCTCACCTGGGAGCTTTTTCACTTCTGGTGGGAGCTCTGGCATTAGACATTTTTGCCTCCAGGGCTTTCGCCCTACAACAATGTTTCTCAATCTTCTCAGTGCTGACCTTTTAATACAGTTTTTCTTATTGTGGTGATCCTCAACCATAAAATTCTTTCATTGCTACTTCATAGCTGTAATTTTGCTGCTGTTATGAATTGTAATCCAAATATCTCATATGCAGGATATCTGATATGTGACCCCCAGAGGCGTCATGATCCAGGGGTCTCCAACCTCTTCCCTAAAACAAGTGCGAAACATATGCAAATGCGTGTGGAAATTAATAGAGAGGACCCTTCAGAACTGTCAGAGCCTTTGAATCTGCCATATTCTCTTAGGCTTCTATGGTTTTACAGAGTTACTGTTTCCTTTGGTCAGAATTGATCTCACCTAGCTCCCAATCTTTTAATAACTATAAGCCATGCCCACTGATAAAATAGAGGCATGAATGTTACCGGAGTAACCAACCACTTTTTAAAAACTGTATTGAAGGCACACTCCATGAAATGGAACCCGTACCTGATACTGTTAATGAGGTCAATAGTCTAGACTATTGACTAGATAAGACTAGATAAGTCATGAGTCCAGGGGAAAACTTACTATTATTATTTTTCTAAGTGAACATATCAATAAAACAATTCATAATGACCCATTTCTATACTCATTGATCTGTGCATCACTTAACACTCAGCAGAAAACCTTCTTCTTGAAGTAGATGGTAATTAACATAGCAACCCACAACTAAACCACATGGAGAGAGCGAGACTCTTGAGTGTTCAGTACTGAATGATATGACTTTATCATACGCTTTCTCTTGAGACTCAGGGATCTAGGCAGAAGAGGAGCAGAAGTCTTGGGAGATCAAGAAGTGGTACACAAGTTTAAGGATGCAGTATTTTCCAGAAACAACGGGGAAGGTGCACATAAGAACTCTCAGAGATTGTAACAGTGTGTATAAGCTTAAGACTTGCACAAACTCAAGCCAGTCAAAAATCCCAGCATGGAGAAGGGAAGTGGGCAGAAAATCCTACCCAAAGCTAATAAGCTTTTTGTAAATGATAGCTTCGAAGAGAGGGGCAATCAGCTTTCTTCAGTGAGCTGCCATTGAATCTATCAACCACACTCCAGCACGATGGGCTGGGTCTCTCTGCTGCCAATGCCTGGGACTGTACGACTTGTTAGTTAAAAGGAAGCAATGCATAATCATGAGGTATTTTGTTGTAGGAAAGAGAAAAGAAGCCAGCCATGACCATGAGGAGAGAAAGAAAGGAGAGGAAAGAGAGGAGAAGAGAAGGAGAAAGAGAGGGCAAGAGGGGAAGAGAGCAGGAGAGCAAGAAAGCAAGAGGGAGAGGAGGGGACAAACCGCCCTTTATATTGTGTGAGGTGAGGCTATCTCTCTGTGGGGCAGGGCATGCCTGGCTGTGGTCAGATGACTGGGAGTAGGGTTCACCTAGAATGCTGGGAGCTTGGGGCATTATCTACATGACCCAACACACATCTCCTGCGGGGATTGGGAAAGGTTGTGACTGAAACAGGAGGCAGGGACCCAGGAGTCATGGCAGAACTCCTTCCATCCCTTGCAAGCAGAAACTCTAAGAACTCTAAGGTTCCAGACCTATACTCAACTGGGCCCAGGTTGCCTGAATAGACCACTGCCCCACACCAGCGAAGGCCCCATGCCCAGGAGTGAGTAGACAGCCAACACAAAATGGACTCCATGATTTTTAGTGGCATTTCCCTTTTTCTTTTCTCCTCCATTTCTTTTTGAGAGAGAGAAATAACATAAAGTTGGGTAGTTAGGGAGAGGGAAGGATCTGGGAGGAGTTAGGAGAGAATAAAAAATAGGATAAATAAATATTGTATTATGCTTTCAAAAAGTAAAAAAAAAAAAACTTAACGAAAATAATCTTCCATCGTCACACATAAAAGGGAAGTCATGCAGTGAGAATCTGAAGCAGTTGGTCACCTTGTATCACCACCAGGGAGCAGAGGGAGATGAATGTTTGAACTAACCCTCTCTCTCTCTCTCTCTCTCTCTCTCTCTCTCTCTCTCTCTCTCGTGTGTGTGTGTGTGTGTGTGTGTGTGTGTGTGTGTGTGTGTGTGTGAATACATGACCCCCATGGAATGTTGCCACCCACATTCACAGTCATTTTGCTTCATAGACAGAAGTGTGTTTCCTAGGTGATTCTAAATCTAGTCAACATGACAGCAAAGACCACTTCTTTCAGGAAATGAGGCATTTAACCAGTAAGTATTAAGGAAACATCTACTTTCACAATAGGCACAATTCTAGTTCATAAACAAAACAATCCAAAGTCATATTTTCCAGAGAGATTATAAAGCTGGGTAGATAGAATACAAAAATACATAAATGTGTATGATGTTACATGACGACTCATGCAATGACAAAAATAAACCCAACGGGAGAACAGAGAGTGAAAGGTAGAGTTTGGGTCAAGGAAGACCCAATAGCAACATACAAGCAGAGACCTGAATAAAGTTAGAGAGTAAGTCACCTGGATAACTCAGCACTTCAGGTGGAAATGGACTTGATGTATTTAGGACAATCAAGGCGATGGCCAGAGGTGGAGGTGAACAAGTAAAAGAAAAAAGTCTTGGAGGTGATGGCGTCAAGATCACCCAGGGCTTCATGGGCCTCTGTAAGGACTGGGATTTTCACTGGGAAGCCACTGAGTATTTTCAAATAGAGAAGTAACATACTCCAGTTTCAATGGAATCACTGTTGTTGCTATATAAATAAGAGACTGTAGGATGTAAGAGTGGAAGCAAGAGGTTGGTGAGGAGGCAACTTCTTTCAGTCAGCCAGTCAGTTATCCAGTCAGCCAGCCAGTCAGTCAGCCAGCCAGTCAGTCAGTCAGTCAGTCAGTCAGTCAGTCAGCCAGTCAGTCAGTCAGCCAGCTAGCTAGTCAGTCAGTCAGTCAGTCAGTCAGTCAGTCAGTCAGTCAGTCAGCCGGTCAGTCAGTCAGCCAGCTAGCTAGTCAGTCAGTCAGTCAGTCAGTCAGTCAGTCAGTCAGTCAGCCAGCTAGTCAGCCAGCCAGTCAGTCAGTCAGCTAGCTAGTCAGTCAGTCAGGCAGTCAGCCAGCTAGTCAGTCAGTCAGTCAGTCAGTCAGTCAGTCAGTCAGTCAGCCAATCAGTCAGTCAGTCAGCTAGTCAGTCAGTCAGTCAGCCAGCCAGCCAGCCAGTCAGTCAGTCAGTCAGTCAGTCAGTCAG
>JADRCD010181275.1:0-10964 GCA_019843815.1 Montemys delectorum
GGATCCCATTACAGATGGTTGTGAGCTACCATGTGGTTGCTGAGAATTGAACTCAGTATCTCTGGAAGAACAGTCAGTGCTCTTAACTGCTGAGCCATCTCTCCCAGCCTCGTAATTTGCATTTCTATTACCAGTGTGCAAATGCTTCCCCCCCCCCCCCCACATTAGCACTGGTGCTAATCGCAAATACAAATGCATTCTGGACCTGTGGAGAATCTTCGTCCTGTGTTCCTTCTCTAACAGCTGTCAGCTTTTAAAAACAAATTTAATTTTTATTATATCTAATTACACATGTATGTCTGTGTGGAGATATGTGCACACAAGTGCAGTTGCTCACAGAGGCCAGAGGTGAAGAGTCGTCTGGAGCAGGAGTCACAGGTTGTGACAAACCACCTGATGCGGGTCCTGAGAGCCACACTCTGACATTCTGGAAGAGTAGTACATGGCCCTAACTACTGAGCCATCTCTCCAGTCCTCATCAACCTTTACACCCAGGTATGTAAATGCTGACCTCCATCTACTGCAGGATGTGTGTATGTGTGTATGTACATACATTGCTCAAAGTGCAAGGTATGAATTTTGACTTCTTTCTCATACCTGGCATTCATATTCCATGTCAGTGTCAGCATCATTGCTCCCACTAAGCACAAATTATGTAAAATGCAAAGAAGAGAAAGTGGGTTCTGCCTGTAACATAACCAAGTACAGCACTCAAAGAGTTTAATGTGGGTACTGTTTAACCATATTAAACAACAAAGTAATATCCCCTTAGAAACCCTGGGTTCGGGCTGGCGAGATGGCTCAACGAGTAAGCACTGACTGCTCTTCCGAAGGTCCTGAGTTCAAATCCTAGTAACCACATGGTGGCTCACAACCACCCCTAATGAGATCTGACACTCTCTTCTGGTGCGTCTGAAGATAGCAACAGTGTACTTAATTATAGTAATAAATAAATCTTTGGGCCAGAGTGAGCAGGGACTGAGCAAGTGGGGTTGACTGGAACGAGCGGGCCGACTGGAGTGAGCAGAGGTCCTAAAAGTCAATTCCCAACAACCAGATGAAGGCTCACAACTATCTGTACAGCTACAGTATGTACTCATATACATAAAATAAATAAATAATTTTTTTTAAAAGAAAGAAACCCTGGGTTCTGAATTGTTTGATATTAGACAACTCCTTAAGCCTCAGCTTCCAACAGACCATCCAATGGTCCTTTAGATGCAGAAATAACACAGTGCTAGTACTAGGTCTTTCTATACTTTGTTCTTGAGGAAAAAAAATGCTCACAATCAGTTGTTTCCAAATAATGATCTACTCCTCATGAAGTAAAAAGCAAATGGGTTGCATGCAACTTGATGTTCTGTGGGCAGGTCCTTTATTTTCTACAAACATTTTTCTAATAAGAATAGATGAGTCTTACTTTGCATTTTAGAGAACGAGTCCGTTTTCCAAAAGTAATTGTTTAAAAAAACTCAAACCTACTTAGGAACTATAGAAACCACTCTCTTGTGTACATATACTGCTTATAATGTTAACCTTTAATGCATGTGTGAATGTAAGCTGGAGAATTCCTAACTCTCACAGTTAGAGAGGATCTTCATAAATAAAACAGCTCACTTAGTTTTGCATCTTCCAAATAGCAAGGCAACTCACTCACCAACAGATGGACGCATTTTTAATCAGTCAACCCATTGCTGTCTTTTGGTGAGAAAATGTATCTGCAGGTTACAACAAAATCTTTCACTGGGTTAAAAAAAAATAAAAGTAAAATCTCAGAATCATGGGTTTCATGAAAAGAATTATAAATTTTAATACTTTGATAACCTATTCAAATCTTGTATAGTGATAAATTAAACTAAATTATTGGTGGAAAAACAAATCATGCAAAAATAATTTGGGGTTATTGTAAATCTGAGACATGAAGAGAATTACCATCAGTCTCTGGCTCCTTTCATGGTTATCTATTCTAACTGAGTTAAGTAAGCTGATGTGATCCAATTCAACTCAAGGCTGTTTGTGCAATGCTGTTCAGAGATATTCTACAATATTATGCTTCTGTTCTTAATTTGCATTATACTGACAAATAACTTCAGAAAAAGATGCTCTTTGTTTCGGAGAAATTGCTCTAAAAATGAGAAGATAATATTTATCAAAGGAAGCCAGATGCAACATGACTGAAGGTTTTCAGAGATTACTTTGGGAGGGTCCCTAATTTAAACGACTCTCTTTTTTAAAAAGAATAAAATAGTCTATGAGATTATCCCTTCACACACAGAGCAGGAAAGGGAAAAATGAGGTAATTATTTCCATAATTCAGGCACTTAAAACTTTCCTTTCAAATATCTAAATGATTGATATGATAATTTTGAATGAATAGTCAAATTACTCTTTCACAGTTTGCCTTCTCATTACACGAATAGATACAACCTAAGTGAGGATGTAACGTTTGTAAATGTGGACTACTAAGCTCACAGCTTCCAGTACCTTTCAGAATTTATCCAATTATCCACAATCACTTACCCTTTGGCAACACGGGTAGTAACATTTTATCATCTTCTACTTCCAGGCACCAACGTGGAGCTTTCCCTCCAAGACCTGAAGCATGGTTGCACGAGGGTCTTCATGGCAGAACGGTAAGCCGTGAGTGGAGTGCGCAACTCACATCAACTCTGGTGGCACACATGGACATATACTGTAAGGACAGTCCAATCTCAGACTGGAGAGTTGAATGCAGCAATAGTTTTTATAGTATCTTTAACTCATTTAACAAAATTGGTTCATGTCAAAATATTACACACTTCTGCAGAAACTGTAAAAGTAAAAATATGGGTGTTAAAATGGAAATTTAGTGATTGATTTTGATGTGAATCTGATGATGGCTTGTATAATCTTTCCTTTTATATAATCACATATTTATATTTTATTAAGTTAGAAACATAGACTAGAGAAGGGAACAAAACACTTAGTCCTAAATCATCAACTTGGGTATAGGAAACAAAAGAAATATGAGTTTCTTCTTATCTTCTTTCTTTCCTTCGTTCCTTCCTTCCTCCCTCCCTCTCTCTCTCTCCTTTCCTTTTCTCCTATCACACCTCCTTTCCCTCTTCACCCATCTTTCTTCCATATCCCCTTCCATAAAAATCATGTGTATAAAACTAAATGCACTTTTTGTTTCCAAAAATTTGTGACGGGCTGTCGAGTTTGCTTAGTAGGTAAGGGATGCTTGCTATCAATCCTGATGACCTGTATGTTAGAAGGAGAGAACCAACTAAGTTGTTGTTTTCCCTCCACAGTTATAATGTGCACACACATGTACACCTGCACACACACACACACATGCACACACACACACACACACACACATACACACACATACACATACATACATACACACACACATACACACACACATACACACACACACACATACACACACACATACACACACACTATTTTAAAACACTTAAAATTGATGAGGAAATTTTTATTTTGTCACAAATAGGAAAGGACAAAATTTTAATACAAATGAAATGTCAAAAGAATGGGATCCTTTCTTTGTTTTCATTAAGACAAACAGATGGACTTTCAAACTAGACTTTTCTACCCAAAGGAAAAGGGAAAAAAAGATTGAAAATTGTAGTCACTCACTGGTTCTGAAAGAGGTGGCTCCATTCCATGGTGGTGAGCTTCAACACGGCCCATCCCTGTTAGGAAAACCAAACAACTCACAGGTGTGGTTGTGAAATTGTGGCTGGTCCTTACCTCACCCTGAGAACAAAAGAGATATGAAAAAATTTGGCAAGTGACAAGGTATCTCCCTATCTCAAAATAGAAAGATCAGACTACAGAAATGATCCAGAGTAGAGTCCCATCAGGTTGGGACACAACAGTTTGGGAGCAAGTAGAGAAGGAGGCTGTCAGGCATCAGAACTGTTTCTCCAAGTTCAAATCAGGTCATGGTTCAGAGTCGATTTCTGTCACCAAAGGCACTGAGTGTCAAGTTGTTAACTGGTGTCATTTCTGCTCAAATGTGTAGATCATATAACTCTCTAGTGTGTCTTGATTTTAAAGAGATGGATGACAAAGTCTTATCTTAACCGACAAGAGGGCTGTGTCCAGTTTAACACATTTCTTGGATGATTAAGGAACCATGGAAAGCAACTTTCTTGTACCTTTGGTACACAGCTGGGCAGAGCGTCATTCGTTTGGTTGGTCAGTCATGGAGAAAGGCCTGAATTTTAAACTTACTCATCTGGCACAAAAGAATCGAAGTTAAAATTCCACAGGAGAGTCAAGTGCTGGGTTCGGCTTTTAAGATCCAATTACATAAGTCCATGATAAAGGAGCTATAACTCTATGCCAACTTATGTGGGATAAAAGATGTGTGATTTTGTTTGTTTGTTTGTTTGTTTGTTTTTCTCCCAAGACAGAGTTTTTCTGTGTAGTTCTGGCTGTCCTGGAACTCACTCTGTAGAGCAGACTAGCCTCGAACTCAGAGATCTGCCTGCCTCTGCCTCCCAAGTGCTGGGATTAAAGGCATGTGCCACCACTGCCCAGGAAGAGGTGATGCCTATTGAATTGAATATCTTAACAGGTGCCAAGACTTGAGTAGAGAAGATTGGAAAATGAATGCTGATTTAGACTAACTCTACCAAATTCTAGTATCCCCCTGAGGAGAAAAAGGAGTTGTCCTACCTCCGGCAGGCTGCCTCTATCACATCTGGAGCGGGTATCCACTTCAGGATGCCACATTTTTACAGGGACATTGATAAATGACAAAACTCTAGGGGAAGGCGCCAGCGATGTTGAGCCTTGAGGCCATGTCTTCTGAAGGAAAATGGACTCCATTTAACAGAGATGCTGAGATGAGCAGATTGTGACACTCCTCCTCAATCCGAGGGGAGGGAAGACAGCCTTCTTTGCTATTTTCCTCTGGGGGTGGGGTGTAGAACTCGGCTCAGTGAGTAGCTTTATGAGGAGGCAGATTTCTTGTCGATATAAGAAATGCTCGTTACAGAATTTGAGGTATTCTACATCTGTCCTTCTGCTAAGTGGTGGCCCCCAAAGCAGGAACAGGGTAACCACCCATCAGCACATATTTAGAAAGGAATTTCTGTGTTGATGGAACCATTGAATTTCTTAACTTCTATGAGTATTTATGAAGTGATGTCTGAAATCAGCAATTTTCTGGGAGATCCTAGAAGAAGTTTGGAATTGTCACTGAGAATGAAAAGGGCAGCACCCATTAGAGATTTGGGGAAGATAACCATTGTCAAAGACTCTGCGGCTGTTAGAATATACAGGGAACCCAAATATATAAAGTCCAGTGGCTTAGTAGTCATATCTAACTAGAAAAATACACTAGATGATTTTATATATGTATGTATGTATGTATGTATGTATATGTACATATGTAGGTATGTCTGTATATAGATATATATTTGTATGTGTATGATGTACTTATGTCTGTACATACATGTGTACGTATGTTTGTACATATATTTATGTGTATATGTGTGTTTGTCTATATTTATGCATGTGTGTATATATGCATGTCTATATATATGTATATGTGTCTATGTATATATCCATATGTATGTATATGTGTCTGAGTTTATAAATGTATGTGTGTATGTATGCATGTGAGTTGGAAATTGTACCCAAGACCTCCTTCATGGTAGGAAATTATTCTACTACTAAGTGACAGCCATAGACTTAAGAATATACTTTATTTAACCCTATGCACCTGAGACAATACCATTTCAACACAATCTTACAGCAACAGAATTACTAATGGGATGCCTTACAATCTTTGTTTTTTATGAAGTTTTTGAAGTCATTTGCATACATTATTCTTAAAGCACATCTCAACCCAGGCTCATCCTATTTTAAGGGTTCAGTTGCTAGATGGTAAGTGGCTACCCCTCAGGATGGCACAGACTGGAAACTTGAGTCTCCAAACATGGAGAGTTAACACAAAAGGGGTTATTGGCGAAATCAGGCTAAGCCACAAAGGTTACCAAGACATTCTGGAGACAGAGCCAAAATAAAGAGGGTAGCACCATGGAATGCTTTTATTCTGGCAGCCAGGAGAGTGAGAGCAGCCAGGAATACAGGTGGAATTTGACCAAACCGAGCAGAGACTCCAGTGGAGGCTGAACTGCACCTGCCCCACTCCTGGTTGCTCTGGCAACCAGACTCCCTCCCCATGCTAATGACATTCTAATGAGAGCATCCACATGCAAATGAATTAAGCAGTAATTACAGGCAGATCGTCACTTGTTCTACTGGTTAAGAGGGTGGTGGCTGAGAGAGGAGTTGGGGAGAGGTTGGTACCTCACAGAGGAGACTTCAGAAGCAAAGAATGAGTTACCAAATAAAATGGCTTTCTACAACAGGCAATGGAGTCAAGTAGATACATAGTCAGGTTGCTCTTTCTACTTGGCTTTTTCTGATCTTATCGTCACTCAGTGACTGAGATCAGGCAAAGGAAAGAGGGGGGAGGCACTGCAAAGAGAAAAAGTGGAGACCCAGAGCCATGGGTATCCCTGTCCCTCTTTCTCCCATCTCAAAATAAATTACTTATGAATTGCTGCAGCTACCAATTCATCCATGGGGAGCTACAGTGAAACTCTGGGAAAACTCAGAGAAAAGATAAAAAGAAGAAAGCCTATCTTTTATTCCTGCTTTGGCTTCGCTCTTAATTGCTTTCTGTAGTTTTCCCCAAGTAGACCACAGTCGCGTTGTAATTAACAGTGAATGAATTGAATACAGAATTGCAGAAACTTGATAACCCTGGCAACAGGGTACGGAAATGTGTGGAACATGCTGAGGCATGTGCCTTGTAGGAACTCTTCAGTTTCCAGAAGCTTGTGGAGTCTCTCAGGAAAAAGGGAAATTAATATGATATATACATAAAGAAGACATAGCTGATAACACAGCCAGAAGTTATTCATTTATCATTTAGGCGTGATGACTTATGCTCATAATCTCAGGTACTTTGGAGGCTGAGGCAGGAGGATTATAAATTGAAGGCAGCTTTGGCAGTATAGAAAAGACCCTTTCTCAAATAAAATTACATGACAGAAGATGTAGGTCAGTGGTGGATGCTCATCTAGCATTCGTGAGGTCCTGAGTTCAAACCCCAGGACGACCAAAGTGAATAAAGAAATGAATAAACTAATTAATTATATCAGTTCAAACAGTAGAGCATGCATGGAGGGATACACCAATCATGTGGAGTCCCAGTTTTATGAACGTTGTAGATCAATATATGACCTTCAAACAGGAGTGCATAAGGAAAGTAGTTCTCCACTCTTCTTGGGAGTAACACCCTCATTATCTTGCTTGCTTTGTACTGGGAGGGCTCCCAGTCACACAGAAGCCCAGGAAGGGAAGCTTTATTGTGAGCTCATATTCCAGGTGGGGAAAGAACTTGCCCAAGAGAGGAAGTGGCAGAGCCAAGAACTGAGTCCAGACAGCTTGGCTCCAACATCTTCAGATGTGTATTCTAAGAAATCAAGGAGAGAGAGCTTCGTGGTAATCAATCGACCTTCACTGGTGGCTAAAGTAACCAACTCCGCCTTTGCTGTCTAGTGGAAGAACTGATAGCGTGGCATTGTGTAATATGGCAATCATATGTAGAACAAATTGTAGAATATCAAGTAGTCACATGTGGCTGGAATGAACAGTTCACAAGGGTTATGGAAGGAGGGTGTTCACAAGGGTCTGTCAGTGAACCCAGGGCAGTGCCACTGGAAGGTTTGGGTGTGAGGAAACTGGAGTTAGCAGAGTGTAAGTTCAGGAAGTGCAAAAAGCTGGAGGGATCTGCTAGGTATAATCTCTCAATCAAGCAGATGCACATAATACGGTAGAACGCTGTCCAAATGAAATAATTGATGTGCAGATTTTTTTTTTCAAGACTCCAGGGAACCCCTTCAGTAGGGGGAAAGCATGAAAGAGAAAATATAGGTAACACTGAAGAAATCTAGCCTTGGCTAAAGTACCCAGAGGACATAAGTGAGGAGGTTTCAGTGCTAGCTAGCTAGGACAGTTTCAGCACCGACACCAGTGGTGTTTGGAGCTAGATAATTGCAGTGGAAGCCGCCAGGCGCCTGGTGTGTGGGAAAGATGTCCAGGAACACCCTGGACTTTTACCAGCTGGGCGCCAGTAGCGTCCCTTTGCAATGTGATAATGGCTCCAGATATTGCCCCATGTCCTCAGGGATGAGTGTGGGTGGTGGAGTGAGAGCAGTAACATCAATGATGACAAATGGCGGTTTAAGGAAATCAAGTTTAGCAGACAGAGGAAGCAATGGGGCGAGCAGGTAACAGACTACAGGAGGCAGCAGCAGTGTGGTCCCGGAGACAGACATCAAAGCTGGAGAAGAAAAGGGGAATGTTATAGATGAGACCTCAGAACTGGGGTAGGGATAGGGGTGATTTGAGGACTGAAAACGAAAGCAGAGAACTCTTAGAATAACCAAAACTCAGATGAAAGCAGAGGAGAGACAGGAAGCTGGGTTGGCCCTATGATCACCTCAAAGCTGAAGCCTGCAGCTGGAGTCGAGAAGCCATCGGCCAGTAGCAGTGGAGACTGATGACGGAGAAGATGCTCTTAGTGGTTTAGAAAAAAAGGTGACATTAAGATTTTTGGATGGTGGTGGCACACACCTTTAATCCCAGCACTAGGGAAGCAGAGGCAGCCTGGCCTACAGAGTGAGTTCTAGGATAGCCAAGGCTACACAGAGAAACAATATCTCAAAAAATAACAACAACAAAAAAAAATTCTGTGTTTTTGTTTTGATTTTTGTGTCAACCGGTGGTGATACAGGGAGGTTCCAGTGTCCTATTTTGATCTCTCAAGCCTAGATAAGCCTTACTTTGTAAACTCCCTTCTAGAAACTTCCAAAAGCAAGACAACAGAAAATAGAAACAGGGATTTACTTCTTTCTGAAACTAGGCAATGAATTCAGGGAAAACTGTGAGAAATAAGGCTTTTTATTATCATATATATTTGCATGTATTTATGTGAATGGGTATCTTGCCTGCATATGTGTTTGTATACCATGTGCATGCCTGGTATGTAACCACAGAGATCACAAAAAGGCATTTGATCCCCTGGAACTAGAGTTAGAGATGGTTGTGAGCTGCCACATGGATGGGAATCAAACCCTTATCCTTGGGAAGAGCAACCAGTGCTCTTAATCACTGAGCTCTCTCTCCAGCCTCCTTTAATATATTTTGATGATTAACTCATGGAAATGCATATTACTTCTTTTTTTTAAAAAAAAATTGAAATGACGTAGTCACATTGAAGAAAGGTGTGAGCTGAAAGTGAAATGTACGTTTTTGGTATTCTCTCAAAGACAGATGCCAGAATGACAATGTGCACCGTTCTTAAGAACACTGTCTGTGGGCGTGAGACTGTATGAATCTGGTCTTTTGCCAGCTGCCTGAGTCAGTTGTTTATACATTGAAACCAGAGGGCTGGAGCCATCATAAGTAAACACAACTGAAGGGAGATAACATAGACGGTAGGCAAGCAAAGGAGACTAGGTCTATGAAATCATCCACTTTCTTTAGTTTGTCCAAAGTGTCATCTCACACCATCTGAAAGGACTTCTTGGGCACTCAAACCCCTCGCTGTGGAGTTGATGTTCTGTTTTCTGCCAACCCTTCTGTCTGTTCATTTGAAACTCAGCAGACTCGGAGATGCTTGTCTCACACACATGTTGCAGATTGCTGTGAGTCTGCTCTAAGTCCTACTGAGTTGACACAGTTCACTTGGACTTTTTAAATGATATCTAGAACCTTACTCTCTCTAATCAAGGACATTTCTGCATGCATCTCTGCACTTGTCCATCACCAGCAAATGCAATGTCTGCATAAATCATAGGCCCTTTTGGGCAAGCAAACTTTGTATAAAAGCACAAAAATCCACAACAAATACAGCGTGCCAATCTGGGGTTCTTTTAACTGATTTTTATCAGCCTTTATTTCCTCCAGTCACAGAATAATAACTTGAATACTTCAGACATTTGAATGATAAGGGTGTACAGTGCTTTTTTTTTTTTTTTTTTCAAGACAGAGTTTTTCTGAGTAGCCCTGGCTGTCCTGGAACTCACTCTGTAGACCAGGCTGGCCTCGAACTCAGAAATCCGCCTGCATCTGCCTCCCAAGTGCTGCGATTAAAGGAGTGCGCCACCACCACCTGGCCAGTACAGTGCTTTATCTACAACCTTTCCCATTCACCTTTGAGTTGCTCTGTGGAAAAGAACTTACTGAAAGCACTTACTGTATGCACTCTCTGATAAATGGTTTTTAGCCTAGAAGTTCGGAATACAGGAAGATCAACCCACAAACCACAAGAAACTCAAGAAGAAGGAAGACCAAAAGGTGGACATTTCATTCCTTCTTAAAAGGGGGAACAAAATACCTACAGAAGGAGTTACAGAGACTAACTATGGAGCAGAGATTGAAGGAAGGACAAGCCAGCCTAATATAGCTATCTCCTGAGAGGTTCTGACAGTACCTGACTAATACAGATGTAGAGGCTCACAGCCATTCATTGAACTGAGTACACGGTCCCCAATGAAGGAGTTAGAGAAAGGTTCTATGAGCTGAAGAGTTTGCAGCCCCTTAGGACAAACAACAATATGAACTAACTAGTACCCTCAGAGCTCCCAGGGACCCAACCACCAACCAAGGACTAAACATGGTGGGACTGATTGTTCTGGCAGCATGTGTATAGTAGAGGATTGCAAAGTCGATCATCAATTGGAGAAGAGGCCCTTGGCCCTGGGAAGGTTCTGTGCCCCAGTGTAGGAGAATGCCAGGGCCAATAAGTGGGAGAGGGTATGGTGGCAGGCATGGGGAGGGGAGAGGCAACAGGGGTTTATTCTTGTTGTTTTTGTTTGTTTGTTTGTTTGTTGGAGGGGAAATTGGGAAAGGAGAAATCATAT
>JADRCD010181276.1:0-15760 GCA_019843815.1 Montemys delectorum
AAAAAAAAAAAAAAAAAAAAAAAAAAAAAGGAATGTCCCCTAAGTGTTACCATGGCAAAACCGAGAGTCTACAATGTCACCCAGCATGCCGTGGGCGTCACTGTACACAAGCAAGTTAAGGGCAAGATTGCGGCCAAGAGAACCAATGGGCGGGCTGAACACATCAAGCACTCGAAGAACAGAGACAGCTTCCTGAAGCTGAGGGAAGGAGAACGACCAGGAGAAATAGGAAGCCAAAGAGAAGGGCATGTGGGTTCTGCTGACGCTCCAGCCTGCGCCACTCAGAGAAGGCCACATTGCGAGGACTAATGGAAAAGAACCTGAGCTGCTGGAGCCCATTCCATACGAGTACGTACAAAAAGGAAATAAAGGACCCGGACTGCAAACTGTTCAAAAAACAAAACAAAACAAAAAAACAAAAACAAAACAAAACAAAAAGGCTAGAAGGCTAAAATTAAAATAACTCATATATTTTAAGTAGGTTTCTTCTTTTTTTTTTTTTGGCTTTTCGAGACAGGGTTTCTCTGTGTAGCCCTGGCTGTCCTGGAACTCACTCTGTAGACCAGGCTGGCCTCGAACTCAGAAATCCGCCTGCCTCTGCCTCCCAAGTGCTGGGATTAAAGGTGTGCGCCACCGCCGCCCGGCTTCAAGTAGGTTTCAAGACCGCACATATCAAACCAGTATTTCTTTCCTGCCTCAGAGACACTGACCATACCAATTTTACTGAACAACAGCAGAAGCGGCTTCACTGAGCTATATTGCTATCCCCCAATGCACCGCCCCACAAGAGAATCCCCACACAGAAATTTATTAAAGAACAAGAAAAGGTTGGAAGTTGTCTTAGTCAGGGTTTCTATTCTTGCACAAACATCATGACCAAGAAGCAAGTTGGGGAGGAAAGGGTTTATTCAGCTTACTTCCACATGGCTGATGATCACCAGAGGAAGTCAGGACTGGAACTCAGGCAGGTCAGGAAGCAGGAGCTGATGCAGAGGCCATGGAGGGATGTTCCTTACTGGCTTGCTTCCCCCAGCTTGCTCAGCCTGCTCTCTTACAGAACCCAAGACTTCCAGCCCAGGGATGGCACCACCCACAAGGGGCCCTACCCCCTCGATCACTAGTTGAGAAAATACCCCACAGCTGGATCTAATGGAGGCACTTCCCCAAATGAAGCTCCCTTCTCTGTGTTAATGGCAGCCTATGTCAAGTTGACACACAAAAACAGCCAGTACAGAAGTACTTCAGATGAAACTTGTTACAGGGAGGTAAGGTCTAGAAAAAGGTTCAAAATCCTTACTAAAGGTCTAGTAGTTTGAGAATCTAGAAAACACTGTAGTTTTGTCCAAAGTGAAAATGGCAATCAGGGCTGAGGATGCAGCTCAATGGTGGAGAATTTAGCTAACATGTGCAGGGCCTTGGTTTTCACTCCAATCATCACAAAAGAGGGAGCAGTACAATTTTCTTAATGGAATTAATAAAAGAACATAGCACTGAAGGGAGGGGGGCTCTCACAGTGAGGATAGAAAAGTTTCTTAAGTCAGCAAGCACATTTACTTGGCTGCCAAGCACGTCTGACACAGAGGGAGGACTTCGGAGCACAGGCATCTATACAAGACACTTAGGTTTCTCTCCGAAAGAGAAGAGCCATGTAATTCCAAGGAAGAGAGTTAAAAACCTATGGGCTATGTCTGGGAGATGTCTTCCAAGCTTTGAAATTCAGAAAGGCAATGTTCCTTGTCACGTGACAACAGTATAACGTCACCATTTAGGAAGCTGATCCTAGAATACAGATGAGATGAACCACTCGGCTGTATCCCCTTGTAGCAAACCTTGGGATGATGGATTACAAAACTCACTCCAGTGCCTAAAATCAAGCCTGTATATCACTGACTGTTGCTTGACATCACAGGCATGCCCAAGTTTGTAGGGTATCCACAGACCAGATGTACGGAACAGGCCAAGTCCATGGTGAAGGAAACTGGAGAGAGTGCCTGGATGAACGTCTTTGTTTTATACTAATGGATACTGATTTCAAACATGATAAAATCTGCTGCCAAGTTCTCTCGGGTGGTTAGTACCAGTGCTGGGTATGAACCTCAGATCTTCTATCTTGTTACCCAATGCTATTTACAAAGCCAGTGGGAGTCTGAGGAGGTCATCTGTGTGATCTACCATGTCAGTCAGCTCTAGTCTCTGAGCCAACGAGAGCCTAGTGACTCATAAATGCCAACAGCCTTTAGGAATAAATGGTAAGTGGTTTTCCCCCCAACTTCGGTGCAGTAAAAGCACTTTCAATCTTTGTAAATAAAACCCTATCCTAAATATCTGGGAATGTTGCAAGTTTAAGAAACTTACTGACCAGGTTTACATTTATTGATGCCTAACACTGTCTTATGACTGATGGGTCACATGATAGATAGAAAGTAAATTTCCCTATTTGCTTCAAGTAGAAATGCCTGTCTGCAGTTCTTGCTTGTACCGAAAACCAATCTCATGTGCGTGTTTAAGCATCTAGGAGTGACAGGCGAGGAGAGTCACTGGAGCTTGAAATCTGCCAGGTGAATAGATAGATACACATAGCTGCAAGTCAGCTATGTGTGAACACAGATGTGGATACGCAGCTTTTTCAGCTAGATTCCATTGCATTAGTTTCCAACCAGAAACCCTTGAAAACTAAAGGATGTCATATATACATCATATATATATATATATATATATATATGAGTCATATATATCCTCATATATATATGAGAGTCACTTAAACCTACAACAGACCAAGTTGGGCCCCTCTGACCTATGGAACAGACCCTTAGATTAGCCCCACCTGGCATTCTGCCTTTGCCCTAGAGAAGTCTCACATTCCCATCTCCTTCTTGCAGCGACACAGGACACAATGAGTAAATAGAGCTAAAGCAAGCACTGTTTAATGCCACCTCGCTCAGACTTCCATATCTGCAGAACACAGGCACTTCATTTTTTTTTCTCTGTGTGTGCGGCGTCCCAGGAAGCACAGATAAGACTTCATTGGTAAACATCTGTAAAGTTACAATAAATGAACCTATGGTTAAAGGAAAATGAAACCCTGGGAACTCTTACATTATCAGTGATTATGGTCTAGAAAAGGGTTAAACAAATGCTGAGACATTTAAGGCCTTCCACACTCTAATCTCATCACTCCCTTTACCCTGCTTAGCCTCATCATCCTACTACGTGTCTAAAGCCCTGACAGCTAGGCCGCATGTTCCGAATATCCCTTTTCCAGACATGAACGCCCCACTCTTGTCCAGGAAGTACTACCATTCAATCCAGATCTATCCAAATGCTACTTGGTATGGCTCAGCTAGAAGCTGCCTCTTCCTTGGACTCTCTACCGCTCAATTGTCGAGAATTCATGCTTTTTCCCTTCTGTGAAAACAAATCTACACTTTCATTTATTTTAAATACCCTACACTGCCGTGTCCATTCTTAAGATATCTGTATGTATCAATCAATATATATATTAACCACACACACACACACACACACACACACACACACACACAAAACATATGAGAAGAGGTTTATATTCACCAAGGACTTGGAAAGAGGCCATCACGTGGTAACTCTTAGTATACCCACATGATGGCAAATTTAGTGCACAGCATGTTGTCATTGGATCCTTGCCTTTCACACAGAGAGCCCACTTCAAACCCCAGTCCCCTTTGGAGAGATTCTAGGAAAAGCACCCTGAGAGTCAGCACAGAGATCCATTCCTGGATTCACAACTCGTTGTCCAGATCTGCTACTGAATCAGACTCGGGCAAGTGTGAACTGGAGAAATGAACTAATCGTTGGCACCATCCAGACAAAATGAAAGGAGTGCCTTAGCTATGTTGGCTGGATATTCAGGTTCAAAATAATGGGGTAAAGGATGAAAAGGGGAAAAGAAAACTCCAGCCTGCAGCTGGAGGCTGCCTTCTCTTTAAATGTGCCTTTCTTGTCTTGTTCCCCCAAACCCTGCCCCTTATTTTTCACAACTATGTGATGGAACTGGAATGTGTGAGACGCATTAAAGGATTATTTTCTATAATCCTGTGGGAATAATTGCTAATACTTTTTATCACCCAAACCCTCCTCTAGCCCCTCTTTTGTTTGCTCAGAATACATTTCCTTACTAAATTGAAGACTCATAAGAAGTAACACTATGCCTATAAAATCATGTTTGGTTTCATGGTTCAGCCCCCCCAAAAAATAATGTAGTCTTAATTCTCAGTTATGGTAATGAATGTTATTATTCATTTCATAGACTTCACTTAATGAGTTTGGACACATCCCTAAATGATATACTATTTAAGAAAGAAAACTGAATCGTGAAAGAAAAGAAAGTTAACAACTAACTCGTAAATGGACAAAAGAGTTCATGTGAAAGTTTTAGCCTTCTTTATTCTTCAATCATCTATTAAATGAACAACAGCTGGTCATTGTCTATGCTCATTAGAACAATGTATTCAGGTAGTCCAGGTTACATGTATTGAGCATTTATATTTTGTTGGCTAGTAAACCAATAGGTATAGCTTGTTAGGGCCAGAGACTTTCCTGAATAAAAAGGAGATCCAAGAAAACACAAACACACACACACACACACACACACACACACACACATAGCACATATATACATGTGTGTGTGTGTGTGTGCAATGTGACAAAGTTTATAAATAAACTTACATATCTGATTTGATATCAAATTTGTATCTTGATGAAAATTAAAATGGTTTCCATTTCTTGTAATGGCTTTTCACCATCCTCCCTCTCTGAATCGCATCCGTTTCTGCGCGTTGACTTCCAAGGGTATCCATTTAAGCTAAGCTTGGAATCCTTACAAAGGAACCATCAGTCGAGGCTCTGAGCTGTCCAGGCAGATAGATGGGAGTAAGTCTGTAAAAAAAAAACTAAGTCCAGTGTAAACTTAGCACATGTGGCAGCAGGTATTATTATTATCCCGGTGGCACGCACTAGTATTTTCTTAATAGATTCTTTTAAAATTCTCTTTTACACTGTGCACCTTTACTAGACTGGTGGCTCTTTCTTAGTGGAGAGGAGTTTTTGCCCCTCAGAATCCTATGGCTAAGTCCAAGGCCAAATTTTTTCACGCCTAGCAGGAGGAGTCTGCTGGGCGAGTGGTCCTCTGGCATCCTGTGGAGGAGAGGCTGAGGGCACTACTGAGCAGTCTTCAATCTCTGCAGAGGTCCTCTGCACAAAGAGCACGCTCTGGGCACACTGAGGAGTGCAGGAGTTTTTAAACTCCTTAGCTCAGCCTGTTGCCAGCTTGATCTAGCTAGAAACAGAAAACAAGACAGAAAACAGCACAGCATGGCTTAAGATCGTGTGTGCGTGTGTGTGTGTGTGTGTGTGTGTGTGTGTGTGTGCGCGCGCGCGCGCGCGCGTGGGTGTGCGTGTACTCGGTGATCGACCTCGTCCCCTCTTCTCTGACCCCCGTTTCCCACCTCTGAGTCTCAAGCCCTCTTTTAAAATGCTTTGATTTCTTTGGTGGCAAAAATCGAGCTTTGGGCTGGGAAGTGAGTCACCGCTCAGCAGCGAAAGGACCTTGTTTTTCTTTCTCTGAATACATTTTTTAATAACTTCAGCATGACCCTTCGCACTTGTTAGTTAAATCCTCTCTGTGCCTATGACAAGTGGAGAGAGCTATGACACTGAACATTTTTTCAGTTGCTAGCTAAGAGAGATTTTTTTTTTAAAAAAATACCGAAAATAACCAAAAGACAGCGAGCCCTGGCATCCTGTGTTACATAAGCAGATGTTGATGTTGAAGGGACGAGCTTGTGCGGAGCTGTCTCTGCAGATGGACCTCACAGCTGCTCCAGTCTCTGGAGCTGCCTAGATGTTACACGCTTAAAACTGTCTGTGGAAGGAGGCTGGCAGGAGTGAGCAGGGGTGGGCCAGGCTGCAGCAGCCAGCTCCCAGAGGCAGGGCGCCTGGGGCTCCCGGGGACGATCCCCTCCCACCACTGTCTAGGCGCGCAGCGGGCATATCCTTCCCCCCTTTTCCAGAAGCCCATCCTCTTCGCCTCTACCTCCTCGCTTCCAAACCCTTCAGTTCTCTTGGGCGGTTACTTGGCTTTTCGATCACAGGGGAAACACCTTTATTATTGACAGTCGCCCAGATTCCTCTCGCTGCCAAAAATGTCACCCAAAACCGAAAAATAATCCAGTACCCATTCCATCGTCCAGAATCAAATCCCCATCTCTCTTCCTCCACTACCTTTACTTTAGCTTCCCGTCCCCAAACCCCATTCATTTCCTCCTCAACCTTTCCCTTCTGTGCTCTCTGTGCATTTCTCTACTCTCCCTCCTTCGTCTCCACTCCTGTCTACTCTCCGCCGCCCTCCAAAGTCCCTGGCTCTCCCCACTCCTGAAAACTTGGGCTCTACCCTTTCTGCCCCTCCCCAGACAAGTGTCCAGCTCCACGGGGGCAGCCCGCCCGCCGCCCCGCTCAATCCCTGCCCACCTACTGTGAGGAACAGCTCCGCCCACCTGTCCATAAAAGCCAAGTGCAAGTTACCCGCAGAGCGCAGAGGATCAGAGCCCTTCCACGGTCCTCTCCGTGGGAGCCCGAGTCCCTGTCTCCCAGATCTTACGCGCTCAAGGTAAGATAACCCTTCTCAGGGCAGCTGACCTGCAGGGGGTTGCTACCCGGAGTGAGTCCCCCGCTGGTCAAGGCTTTTACTTAGAGTTGATTCATAAGGATGCTGGGATGAACAGTGAGCTTCTTAGCTAGCAACTGGTTTGAAATCAAACTTCTGTTTGAACAGTAAAATAAAAATTCCTTTTTGGCAGAAACAACAGCATTTCTACTACAAAAAATCTTCTCTCTTATTAAGTCACACTGCCCCCCTCCCCAAGCGACCCGTCTGTCTGACTGTTTCTGAGGTTCAATGTATCTATTTGCGGTATTATGCTTGCGTTTTTAGTTGTAAATATTTCACGTATCAGGAGGGGCAGAGGAAGCTGTCCCATTGTCAAAAATGCACTTTAAAGGAGCACAATTAGTTCTCTAAAAATAGCACAGTCAAAAGGTCAGCTGATGATTTTGCGATGTTTTCTCAACCTCCAAGACAACTTCTGTGAGTCCTTTAAGAAGTATCTTTCCAGGTTTAACTGCTCGGAAAAAATGATGTGAACCAGTGCCCTTTGCCCGGAGACAGTAATCAGGTGGCTGGAAGATAGGAAAGAACAAATCCCAGTTTACAAGCTAGGGCAGGATGAGCCACCGCTGGGCTACCTTTCCTCTACAGCCTAAAAAAGAGGCTTGTACTGAGACTAAGAAAGTATATGAGAACTCTGTGATGCCTACATACACCTAAAACATGAAAGCGTTTCAATATGTTTCTCAGAAAGCATGCAGACCGGATTACACAGGTCTGTGCACCACTGACTGCCTTATGGAGAGATCAGCCAGAAAAACCTCAGATGGAGGCTGTGGTCCTCCCCATCCCCTCCGCCCTCCTCTTAGCAAGTGCCTGGTCATTGACTGGCTCTCCCAGAGCTCTCCAGTGGGGAAGAGACCTTGGATGTGTGTGTAGGGGTGCTTTTGGTAGGTGAGTGTGATGGGTGGGTTGGGGATTGATCTGTTCTTCTTCCAGAGTGTTGTGCACCTGTGAGAGGAGAAACAAACCTGACAGCTACTTTTGGAAAAAAAAAAAAAAATTCAGACTCTTGGGCCATGAAGCTTGCTACCATCTTCTGTGGGTTTTGTGGGATGAAAGGGCTCTCCGGTGTGAGAAAATCCCTCTTCGAATGTTCCATCTGGGCAACTGTAGAAGCTGCACTTGGAGGAGGAAAGCCCAGCCAGCCAGTCAGGAAGCCAAAGCAGTACTTGAGTCCTTAAGGTTCCTTACCAGCAGAGAACTGTTTACATTTTGGCATCTGTTTGGTTGTGTGTTGTTTCAAACGAGAAATTTCACTATAGGTATAAAACTGAAATAAATTAGACACATGGCTTGGGCTTTTCCAAACATTCTCTTTATCTTTCATATGTCAAAAGGAACTTAAAAATATTAAACACTGCTTACCGTGAAAGTGCTAGCATAGAATTATTCAAGTGAAAGAGTTATAGAGGAAGCATTCCCCCATGCTGCAGTTTTCCCCCTTAGTGGAAAAATACTGCAGAGAGTGTGGTTTCCTTTCAGAAAATGATATAACATTACTATTGGCCAAGATAATATGGGACCCACTCGTCCTCAAGTCCCTTTATCTCCAGCCACGGTGCAGTCTGCTCACTCTATAGCTTAACATGAGTAATGAGCCCTGGAAGGCATGGGTATGAGACAAGGCCAACCCAAATGTTGGGTTCATTCAAGTTAATTCCTCCTTTAAGGTAGTACTCGAGTCCCGCTTGGCCCCATCGGTGAGAAAAGACCTCCTCTGTCAAAGTTGTAATTGTTCTCTGAAGGTTTGCTTCTGCTCTCCCTGACTGTCTGAACGGAGCTATGAACAGTTTAACAGTAACTGCCTTCCCTGTGTGCCATGAGGTTCAACCCCCTTAACTAAGTGGGTGAGATCATCTCAGACTGTTCATGATCTAACCTTCCCAGGGGGCATTACCAGTCAAAGGGAGTCTTTCCTTAAGGTATGTATGAGGCACACGGGCACTTTCCTTCTTATGAGTGTAGAAAAACCAAAGTAGAGGGTGTCATTTAGTGGTCCTAACATCACCCCTTCTGCAGAGAATGTCAAAGGACAGACAGAGTCTCCTCTTCATGTGCATGGCCACGTCCAGCCCACACCATTGCAGCAGACTGCTCATACTTCCCTAAAAGAAAACAAGAGTGGGTGTCTCCTTGACCAGAGACACCCAAAGGATGCCCTACGATTTGGAGGACCTGCTATACTTATAGACACACACATTTGAAATTTCTATCTCTGTTTAGGAATAAATAAAATATCTACATGATAGGAAAGCATATGTATATTTTTTATTTCAAACGAAAAGGATAAAGGACAGCTTTAAAGAAAATAAAGTCAACCAGAATTGAGTGGGAAGGTGAGAAGACTCCTAGACATCGATTAAGAGAATAGAACAATCCAGACCGGTTATCAAACAGGACCTCTTGCTATCCTTACTTATATAGCTCGAGGGGGGATGAAGAAGAGAAAAGGTGTCTGCCCTAGAGTTTCTGTTTGAATTTTCCTTTCCAGTCAATAAGAGAATTGTCACTGCTAATGTAAGAGCTGTCTCTGCTGTCTTACTCACTGTGTCATCTTTCACCTACAGAAGATACCAGCATAGTTCTGACATCCAAAGTGATTTCAGGTGTGCCCACTTCAAACTCACAGGCACTTGCCAGTTCTAGTCTTTGTTTGTTTGTTTTTGTTTGTTTCTCTGTATAGCCCTGGGCGTCCTGGAACTCACTCTGTAGACCAGGCTGGCCTCGAACTCAGAAATCTGCCTGCCTCTGCCTCCCAAGTGCTGGGATTAAAGGCATGCGCCACCACTGCCTGGCGCCGGTTCTAGTGTTACACACACCGAACACCATATTTTTATCTTACCCTGGGAGTATCTACAAAATGAAACCCTAACTCTCCAAAAGGGGACAGTGTTATGGGAGTGTTTTCAAGTTCAGGGTATCAATGACTCCTCTTCCTTGGTATGGCAACTTAAAGAATGACTAAGGCTTCCAGACTCTGCTCCTCTACGTAACTGTGGAGAAACCTATCTTACTATGGGCTTCCAAATCCACACATGTGGATTTTGAGAGAGTGCAGACAGAGCTTCAGGCTGGAGAGCAGTCTTACAAAGGGAACTGTAACCGTTGCACAAAGTAGAGGAGCGGAAGAGTTAAGGGGGCAGTGAATGCTTTTGGAATTCAGAGAATCTTTCCCTTAGCATTGTGCAAAAGGATCTCTCACTACAGAAGGCATCCAGTTGGAGGGAGAGGGGAGGAGAACCTGCTTGCCAGTTGTTAGTAAATATTAAGGATATAATTTTTAACAATTGTTTTAAGATTTCCCAGTTAACTGCCATTTACATCCCCCAGTCCCTAAAGTAAAGCTTTACTGATCCGCCTCCATATTTGGAAGCACGAGGAGGACTGAAGGGTGAGAAAGAGTTAGCCACATTTCAGTACCAAGAGAGAAGCCTCTGGTCAGAGACTCCAGCAGTGTGGCTTCAGTATGTGCTGTCTGAGGCTCTGTGTAGTCTTTCCTTAAAGAGCTGAAAGGACTTCCTGGAGTCTGGAATGCCTACAATCTGGAAGCTCTGAGTACTCCAATCCAGGAAGCCACTGACACCGCATTAGACCAAATGAAGTCAATAAAACAAAAACATCCCCCAAACTAATCAGTGCCATCGCCTAAGACGATAACAAGTCAGAGTACTGATATCTCCGTTGGCATGAATGTTATAGAAGCTACTAAGTGTGCTTGGGTAAAGTGATGGAATACACTTTACATGACTTTCAATGTTCACTATTTGTTAACTCACTTCTATTGTTCTTCCTGGAAAACAAAAGCTAGCATCTCTGCTTCATACAGCCTCTTTGGGTCTGCAGCTGCAGTCACAGACCCTGGGTGCCACTGGCATTGTTTCTTGAATGAAAGGGATCCCCTCAATCGCTACAGATGGAGATTTTGGAGTAGCACTCAGTCTTGGGGTTTTTCTCATTACCACAAGTCTCTGAGTCTCTTCAGTACTTCTTTTAAATAGTCTATGAATGTTGACTCCATCAAATCAGAACGTTTTATCATTTTCTAAACTTTAGTCCTTACACATGGATAAAGTCATCAAGAAGTTCTCTTTGCCTCCAGTAAACTATCTGAAGTGAGTTTTCAGGGAACTTTCATTTATCTAGTAAGTTCATACTTCAGGAGGGTTAGTAAGGACCCAGACATTGCAAAACATAATTTTTGGAAAGGACTTTGGAGCTAATTTTAACTAATAGTTCATTTTAGAGATGGAAAAGGTCAATAAAGTAGATATCACTCACAAAGTCACCCAAACAGAGGGCAGATAGCCAACCTCCATAGCCAGGACCTCATCTTTAATAACTGATATTCCTGCCCAGACAGTGAGAACAAGTGTCCCTAACTACGTAGAGGATCCTGTAAGAACTTAACATGGGGCTCTCAGAGGGATGAAAGTTTGGGATACAATGTTGTCTTTACTGAAGAAATATCTAAGAGATATGTTAAGACTAAGGTTGCTGATCATCAAAACCGCAGGGATCTTTGATGTCATTCTCCATGACAGAGTCTGAAATATTTAGCTGGTTGGTAAATCTGTGTTGAGTCGAAGAGGGAATGAAAAGAAAAATAAAAAAGATTATGCAGAGAATATCCACTATTTTGAACTCCCATAAAAGACCTAGAAATAGTCTTAGGAACATATAGGTACTCAAATCCAAAATGTATCAAGTTTAGGATTCCCTCTTACATTAGGAAATGGAAAACTCACTTAACCTCATGGGGTGGCTTGGACATCATCTTGCTGCAGGACTGGTTAATTTTTCCCACATTTTCTTGCACTCTAGAATTGAATTTCTATAGCATGTTTGAGATCTAGTTTCAATATTTATAGGAAATAAGAATAATAAGTAATTATTGGTAGTATATTCTTCATCTTGTCCATCCAAAACACAAGATATTGTCATCCAATTTTGTACTCCCCCAAGGAAAGGCAAATGCACACAGTAGAGAATTAGAGAAAGCAGGAATACATACTGTTGAAAGGGCATATGCCTGAAGGGTGTAGAGACAGAAAGGAAAAATCCAGAAGCCAAAGACTTAGTGAGAGGATGTCACAGTCCTAAGTGGTCACACATCTGGCACGGAAGAGGAAGAAACTCCAGAACAGTCTGGAGGACAGGACCTATGAATGATCAGTCCCTCTAGGAGATGAACTGTCTATACCAGTATTCTTTAGGTATAGCACCATCTGAGGGCCAGTCATGCTGGTAAGAAGATTTACAAGCCTCATGGGCATTAAAACCCTTGTTTACTTTTGACTTCAACTGGGAAGAAAGCCTGACTTGACCTCACTTTAAATGTAATTCTGACCCAGGGTAGTAAATTAATGGGAGTCAAGACATTTTCCTTGCTGACATAATACAATTATTAGTAACCCATAAAGTCACGCTACCAAACAACACTGTGAAGGTAGAAAAGAATATTTGAGAATCATTTCCTAGAAACAATTCACACTGAAGTGGACAGATGTTACCCCAGATCTTTATTCCGTTAACTCTGAGCATGCTTGGCCACTGTTTGCCTGTCTTTGAAACAGCAATTATTTTCAGACACTGATTTATTGTATGTTAAAAATCTACACAGTCTAAGTTTAAACATTGTTAAAGCATTCTTTTTAAGTCTTTCTTTGTAGAGTGCTTTCTTGTGTACTCCATTATGTGTTTATATCACATGTTTGGGCATTGGTCATTAATGTTCTGAGATTACAATTAAATCATTTTATGTACTCTAACTGAATAGGCCTAGGTGTGGGTGTCAGCTTTTGGCCTCTCCTGGCAGTAGCATGTATCCAATTTGTTGAAGAGCTCCTCTAATCCCTTCTATTAGCTAGATAAAATGGCTGTTTTTCTAGAAATCTGTGTCAGTGAAAACTTGAGCTAAGATTGGTTTATAAGAACTTTTTCTCCCTGACCACAAAGGCGTTAAGTCTCAGCTACCTTCAGTTTACTGAGATGACTTCAAAGCTTAAAAGCTAGACAAGGAATATGCGGACAGGATAGCTGGAACATTTGCAAGCCCACATCCCTTTAATCTTCCATGCCTCCCATTAGCCTATACCCTCTAATAATAATTCTGAATTTCCTTCATAATTCAAAGTGATAGCTGCACACTAGCATACTTTATATAGATATTAATTTCTTATTTTCACAACGTTAAGGTCTAGTCATGGTGTTAACGATGTCAACCCAAATGTCTCGCTTTGGTTTTGGTTTGTTTGTTTGTTTGTTTGCTTGCTTGCTTGCTTGCTTGCTTGCTTGCTAGCTAGCTAGCTAGCTTAGGCTGATATAAATCCAAGAAGTACAAGAAGAGAGACACTAGGTGGAGCTAAGAATTTGTGACTTAGGTAGCCAAAATTGTTGAGGTTGGAAGAATGAGAGAAGAAAAGTAATCTTCAGCAAAATAAGATATTGGATCCTCAACTCCTACTTAAAAATGGCATGTCTAGTCTCCCTTCCAGTTCCCAGTTTGTTACAACCCCTCAATGAGTAGGTGGGAGAGTTGCTGGCCAGTAGGGGGAACCAGCATGCTCATTGTCTACAGGAGATGTCAGATGTATTGCCAGAGGGGACATTTAAATTTAGGATTTTTTCTGATAAAATACAGAAGTAAGAATCATTGTAAACAGTGGCTAGAGTGCTCGTTGCATTGTTAGTTTTCTTTTCTTTTTTCTTTTTAACCTAATTTAAGCCTCTAAGAATAAATCACTCACTTCTCAGCAATGCCAGAAATGTCCAGGCTTGCAGAAGTTTATTTGAAAGAAAACCAACACAGTCTTAGAGAAAGTTCTTGCCAAGGCCACCACCAGCCAAGCCTAAATCTAAATGCTCAATTCAGTAATAAACAAACTCTGGCAGTTGATGATCAACGAGAGACAAGCAGAGAGGGTAGAAGAGGTGCCATGACTAGACCCACCTCTGCTGCAAGGGAGCTGGAAGAAAAAAGACAAAATTAGGCCGGCCAAGCATTGGAGAAACCAAGCTGCCCCTGAACCACTCCCCTGCCTCTGAATCTCCCCAGGGAGCAGCCATGGTCTTGCCTAGACTAAAGTGAATGTCTTGTTGAACATTTTCATTGCACAGCTGTGGGGAGATGGCTTGTTAAGACTTGAGATACTTGCGTAATTCAGAATCCTTTGGGGGATAGAGATCAATTAGGACCACAAAAAAAAAAAAAAAAAAAATCCTTGGCATCAGAGAAAGGCTGCTTGCTTTGTACAAATTATGACATTTGCAGGAAAGCAGAATAATCCTCTCGCTGAGTCTCTGTGTGATGTCACCAGAGATGAAGCCATGAAACTAGTATATGTGTGAGTTGAGACTCCACCTTTCGAGACACTCTTTAATATTTTAATACCTAAGCCATCTTGACTCTCTGAGGCCCAGTGCAAGTCACTAAACATCTATTCACTTTGGTTATTTATCTTCAAAAGAAGAATACTTCTCAAACAATACCTTTGTTAACCAGAGGTACATGGGGTCTTCCCATGCATTATAAGGAGTGACAGTACCAACTATGGATTATCAAAGCTATTTATTCAGGACGCACGCTGGAGGACACACAGAACAACGGGAAGGGCTTGTGACATGGATAGAGAGCCAGTCAACCTGGGATCAACTTTCAAATAGGTATGTATTCTTCTGAGATAGAGCAGAAGGACTTGTATTTTTTAGAACACAGAGAAAAATACCACCTGTATCAAAAGAGCAGACAAGATCAAGGGTAAGTAGAGAAAGAAAAATGGCGAATAATTAAATTATACTTTAAAGAGTCTCAAAAAAGCCTATGTATTTAGCAAGTGATGTTACTTGCAACAAAAAAATGTGATTAAAATTATATTTTACCTAAAAAACAATGGGGCTTAATAACTGTTAGGGCAAAGAGATGGCTCAGAGAGTCATTAGACTTGTACCAAGCCTTACTACCTGAGTTTAGTCCCCAAGACCTACATGATGGAAGCAGAAAATGAACTCCCATGAGTTGTCCTCTGATCTCTACATGCAACCTATTGCATGTGTATCCACACGTAGCCACACACGTGTACATCTATACAAAGAGAATTAGAATCAAAAATAAAACTAGTGACTAATATGTTATATAGAATTTATAGCTCTTTTCTCCACACTTTCTAAAGTGTGCTTTCAATAATTGCTGCCAGGGATATAAAGAGGCATTAAGTTGCTATCTGATGTTAAATCTCCTCTACTTTAGGACATCTCCTGGTTTGGTATCCTATAGAAGAGTATGGTGCCTATTTTGCCTATTTTACAGTTTTAAGATCTCCTGTGATATGGTATGATATGGTTTTTGCAGTATTGCTTGTTATTGTATAATATACACTGAGTGGATATTGCTTTAACAAGCCATGAGTAAAGAATCATGCAAGGATGGTAAGTTCCTGGACCGAATCTGATGAAAGGGGAACAAAAAGGTGAGATGCCCTTACCTTGTCCTGGGCATCAGTTTTTCGCATCATAGTAACCGCAACAGCAGAAAAGTTATTTACGCTCTTGCTCCCTCTCTCCTTCTCCTCCTCTCTCCTTCTTTGCCTTCCTCCATCTCTCCCTTCTTCTCCAGTTCCCTCTCTTGCTTTTATTCCTACCAAAACTGAAGTCTTGGATATGTTGAAATCGCCTCTTGCTTTCTCCCTTTATTTTCATTTCCCACTATCTTGATACAGAGGCATGGCTAACGGTGACTGATGAGCTTCATAACTGAGGCACTTGGGTATTTTCCCCAATTCTGTAAAATAGTTCACCAATTTCTGAGCTGACAATTCTCTCTTATCTTTGTCACCATTAATCGTCTGGGACGAACAACAATTACTAACTAGTACCCTCAGAGCTCCCAGGGACCCAACCACCAATCGAGGACTATACATGGAGGGATTGAATGTACTGGCAGCAGGTATATAGTAGAGGATTGCAAATTCGATCATCAATAGGAGGAAAGGACCTCGGCCTTGTGAAGGTTTTGTGCCCCAGTGTAGGGGAATGCCAGGGCCAATAAGTGGGAGAGGGTGG
>JADRCD010181277.1:0-13932 GCA_019843815.1 Montemys delectorum
GGGTTTGCAGCCCCTTAGGACGAACAACAATTACTAACTAGTACCCTAAGAGCTCCCAGGGACACAACCACCAATCAAGGACTATACAGGGTGGGACTGAATGTTCTGGTAGCATGTGTATAGTAGAGGATTGCAAATTCGATCATCAATAGGAGGAAAGGACCTCGGCCTTGTGAAGGTTTTGTGCCCCAGTGTAGGGGAATGCCAGGGCCAATAAGTGGGAGAGGGTGGGGTGACAGGCATGGGAAGGGGGGAGTCAAAGGGGTTTGTTCTTGTTGTTTTTGTTTGTTTGTTTGTTTTTTGGAGGGCAACCTGGGAAAGGGAAAATTTACATGTAAATAAAGAAAATATCTAATAAAAAATATTTGAGAATTTTATAGATAGAAATTCAACTATTTTCTTCTGCAGGAAGACAATCCATTTACAGAAGTGTTGTTTAAAAACATGTCTTTTGTTTTCTGGGTGGTCTTGACTGCCTGTTGAAAATCATCTGACCATATCTATCTTGTTCTATTTATTGTTTTCTAGTATGTATACATGGCTGGAGAGGCCATCTTTTATCATCATTACCTGTTATGTTTGTAGATTTATATAACTTATTGAAATCAGAAAGCATAAGACCTCCAGCTTGTGTCTTTTATTTATTTATTTATTTATTTATTTATTTATTCTTCTTTTAATACTCCAGATTTCTTTCCCCACCCAGTCTACCCTCCAACTGACCCATATCCCATACTTCTACCTTGCCCCCCTGTCTCCATGAGGATGTCCCCCACCCCCAACCCCACAAGACCTCTAAGGTCACTGGGGCCTCCAATCTATTGAGAGTTAGATATATCTTCTTTGACTGAACACAGACTCAGCAGTCATCTGCTGTATATATGTTGGGGGCCTCAACTGGTGTATGGTACCTGGTTGGTAATCCCGTGCCTGAAAGATCCTGAGGGTCCAGGTTACTTGAGGCTTCTGGTCCTCCTACAGGATCACTCTCCTACTCAGCTTCTTCCAGCTTTTCCCTAATTTAATGACAGGGGTCAACAGTATCTGTCCATTGATTGGATGCAAATATCTACATCTGAACTCTTTCAGCTGCTTGTTGGATCTTTCAGAATGCAGTCATAATAGATCTTTTTTTGTGAACACCCCATATCCTCAGTAATAGTGTCAAGCCCTGGGTCCTCCCCTTGAACTGGACTTTGGGTCTGTCTCTGGACCTTCTTTTCCTCAGGCTCTTCACCATTTTCATCCTTCCAGTTCTTTCAGACATGAACAATTACAGGTCAGAGTTTTGACTGTGGGATAACAACCCTATACTTGACTAGATGCCCTGTCTTTCTGCTGAAGGTTGGCTCTATAAGTTCCCTATCTCCACTGTAGGACATTTCATCTAGGGTCACCCCTCCACCTCCTAGCTCCTGAGGTTACCTGTTTCCATTCTTTCTGCTTGCTGTCAGGGCTCCAGTCTTTTCTCCCACCCAATACCAGATCAGGTTCTCCTCTATCCCACAACACCATCTCTTTTCCCTCCCAGGTCCTTTCCTTCCTCCACCCTTTTGGTTGATTTCTTTTCCCTCCTAAGTGGAACTGAGGTATCCTCACTTAGACCCTTCATTTTGATCTTTTTTGAGTTCTGTGGACTACATATTGGGTATTCTCCACTTTTTTTTTTTTGCTAATATCCACTTATATATACCATGCATGTCATTTTGGGTCTGAGTTACCTCACTCAGGATGATATTTTCAAGTTCCATCCATTTGCCTGCAAAACTCAGAATGTCCTCGTTCTTAATAGCTGAGTAATATTCCATTGTGTAAATGAACCACATTTTCTGTGTCCATTCTTCTGTTGTGGGACATCTGGGTTGTTTCCAGATTCTGGCTATCACAAACAAGGCTGCTTGAACATAGTGGAACATATGCCCCTGTGGCATGGTAGGACATCTTTTGGGTATATTCCCAAAAGTGGTATTCCTGGGTCTTCAGGTAGATCTATTTCCAATTTTCTCAGGAACCTCCAGATTGATTTCCAGAGTGGTTGTACCAGTTTGCAGTTCGACCAGCAATGGAGGAGTGTTCCTCTTTCTCTATATCCCCTCCAAAATGTGTGGTCACCTGAGGTTTTGTTCTTAGCCATTCTGATTGGTGTAAGGTGGAATCTCAGGTTGTTTTGATTTGCATTTATCTATTCACTGAAGACTTTGAATTTCTTTAAGTGCTTCCCACCCATTAGAGATTCCTCTGTTGTGAATTTTTGGTTTTTTTATTGGCAGGTTTTTTATTGGCATGTTTGATTTTTTTTTTTTTTGGTGATTAGCTTTTTGAGTTCTTAATATATTTTGAATATTAGCCCTCTATCACATGTGTGGTTAGTAAAGTTTGGGTTTTTTTCCCAATCTGTAGGTTGCCAAATTGTCTTATTAACTATGTTCTTTGCCTTACAGAAACTTTCCAGTTTCATGAGGTCTCATTTGTCAATTCTTGAACCTAGAGTATGAGCCATTGGAGTTCTGCTTAGGAAATTTCCCCCTGTGTCAATGAATTCAAGGCTTTTTTCCACTTTCTCTTCCATTAGACTTAGTGTATCTGGTTTTATCTTGAGGTCTTTGATTCACTTGGACTTGAGCTTTGTGAAATATGGTTCTATTTTCATTTTTTTACATACCAACTGCCAGTTAAGCCAGCACCATTTATTGAAGATGCTTTCTTTTTTCCACTGTATATTTTTGGTGTCTTTGTCAAAAGACAAAGTGTGAGTAAGTGTGTAGTTTTATTTCTTAAGGACAGGGATGGTGATTCCCCCCAGGAGTTCTTTTATTGTTGAGAATAGTTTTTACTATCCTGGGTTTTTTGTTATTCCAAATGAATTTGAAAATTTCTCTTTCAATGTCTTTGAAGAATTGTGTTGGTGTTTTGATGGGGATTGCATTGAATCTGAAGATCGCCTTTGGTAGGATGGCTATTTTTGCTATAGTAATTCAATCAATCCATGAACATAGGAGATCTTGACATTTTTCTGAGATCTTCTTTGGTTTCTTTCTTGAAAGACTTGAAGTTATTGTCTATAAGTTTTTTCACTTGTTTGGCTAGAGTTACCCCAATATATTTTACATTATTTGTGACTATTGTGAAAAGAGTTTTTTCACTAATTTCTTTCTCAGCCTGTTTATCATTTTTAAAAAGGAAGGTTATTGATTTATTTGCGCTAATTTTATATCTGTCCACTTTGCTGAAGTTGATTATAAGTGGGGGAAGTTCTCTGTTAGAATTTATGGGGTCACTTATGTACACTATCATATCATCTGCAAATAGTGATACCTTTATTTCTTCTTTGCCCTTGATCTCTTTGTTGTCTTATTGTTCTAGCTAGAACCTTGAGTACTATATTAAATAGATATGGGGAGGGTGATTATGACTATGAAAGCTAGAAGAACCTGGTTATAGGTCATGCAGACTCTAAGAAAATAAAAATGACAGCCCAGGCTACTATACCCAGCAAAACTCTTAATCAACATAGATGGAGAAACCAACATATCCTAAGGACAAAACCAAATTCAAATAGTATCTCCTACCAATCTAGCCCTACAGAGGATCCTAGAAGGAAACTCCAACACAACAAAGCTACCTACACCAAAGAATAGACAAGCTATTAAACATCGCACAACAAAGCCAAGATGAAAGAACCACAAGCACATAAAGGCATCTACAAAAATAAACATATCAGGAACCAACAGTCATCTGTCTTTAATCTCTGTCAATATTAATGGCCTCAACCTACCTATAAATAGACTGGCTGGATATTTAAACAATATCCAGCAATTTTGTGCATACAAGAGACATACCTCAATAACAAAGGCAGACACTATCTCAGAGTAAAAGGATGGAAAAAGTTCTTCCAAGCAAATGGTCCCAAGAAATAAGTTGGAGTTGTCATTCTAATATCCAACAAAATAGACTTTCAACCAAAACTTATCAACTGTGATAAGGATACTTCACATTCATCAAAGGGAAAAATCCATCAGGAGAAAGTCTCAATTCTGAACATCTATGCCCAAAATTACATAGACACCCACATTTATTAAAGAAACTTAAAGTCTAAACACATATTGAAACCTAAACAATAATAGTGGAGACTTCAAGACTCCACTCTTACCAATGGACAGGTCACTGAAACAGAAACTAAAACAGAGAAACAGTGAAACTAATAGAGATTATGAACCAAATGGATGTAATCAGATATCTACAGAACATTCCATTCTAAAACAAAGAATACAGCTTCTTCTCAGCACCTCATGGTACCTTCTCCAAAACTGCCCACAAAATTGGCCACAAAACAAAGGCCAACCAATATAAGATGATTGAAATAATCCCATGAGTCTTATCAGATCACCATGGTCTAAGGCTGGTCTTCAATAACAACGAAAACTACAGAAAGCCCACATACACATGGAAATTGAACAACTCTCAACTCAATGATAATTTGGTCAGGGAAGAAATAAAGAAAAGATTTAAAACTTCCTGGAATTTAATGAAAATATTGACACATCATACCGAAACTTGTTGGACAAAATGAAAGCAGTGCTAAGAGGAAAATTCATAGCACTAAGTGCCCTGGTAAAGAAACTGAAGAGATCTTACACTAGCAACTTCACACCGCACCTGAGAGCTCTAGAACAAAAAGAAGAAAACACACGCAAGAGGAGTAGAAGGCAGGAAAATTGTGAACTCAGGGCTGAACTCAACCAAATAGAAACAAAGAGAACAATACAAAGAATCAATAAAACCACAAGTTAATTCTTTGGATGAATCAACGAGATAGATAAACTCTTAGCCAAACTAACTAATGGGCCCAGAGGCAGTATCCAAATTAACAAAATCAGAAATGAAAAGGAAGACATAACAACAGAAATGGATGAAATTCAATTATCAGGTCCTACTACAAAAGCCTATAGTCAACAAAACTGGAAAATGTATATGTAATAGATAATTTTCTAGACATATACCACATACCAAAGTTAAATCAAGAGCAGGTAAAAAATGTAAACAGACCTATATACCATAAGGAAATAGAAGAAGTCACTAAAAACCTCCTAACCAAAAAAAAAAAAGCCCATGGCTGGATGGATTTAGTACAGAATTCTACACGACCCTCAAAGAAGATCTAATACCAATATTCCTCAAACTAGTCCATAAAATAGAAACAGAATGAGCACTATCTAATTCATTCTATAAAGCCACAATTACTCTATTACCTAAACCACACAAGGACCCAACCAAAAAAAGAGAACTTCACACCAATCTTGCTTATAAATATTAATGCTAAAATACTCAATAAAATTCTTGTAAACTGAATCCAAGAACACATCAAAATCATAATTCACCACTGTCAAGTTGGCTTCATCTCAGGGATACAGAGATAGTTCAATATAAGAAAATCCATTAACAAACTCAAAGAAAACATCATATGATCATCTCCTTAGAAGCAGAAACACATTTGCCAAAATCCAACACCCTTTCATGTTAAAACTATTGGAGAGATCAGGAATTCAAGGCCCATACCTAAAAATAATAAAAGCAATTTACAGCAAACCCACAGCCAATATAAAATTAAATGGAGAGATACTTGATGCGATCCCACTAAAATAGGGACGAAACAAGGATGCTCATTCTTCTCATATCTATCCTGTCCTCTCTTAAAAAATGGTTTTGGATATTCATGGTTTCTTAAAATTCTTATGGAATATTGGGGTAGTTTTTTTTCTGTTTCTAGATAAAATGCAGTACTTGAAATTATATAGGAATTTATTAGAAATTTGAATAACTTAGTTCTTCCAATAAATGAAACTTACTTACTGGGTTCTTCTTTGCTTTTTTACCAACATTTTATAATTTTCAACTTATTCATGTTTTTCCTACTTGGTTAGACTTATTACTGTTTGTTTTCTTTTCTTTTTTGTTGTTGTCATAATGTATTTCAGTCCTGATGTGAATAGAACTTATTATTCTGAATTTCTCTTTGATATTTTCAATTTTTTTTCTTACAGCAACTCAACTGTTTTTATTTATTTTGTATCCAGAATCTTTTCTGAGGTCATTTATAACTTACTTTGATTTTATTGGTAGAAGAAGAATATTTTATGTTTTTAATTATATATCATGTTTACTGTAAATTCATGTTTTTATTATTAACAAATATGATTGATACTGTTATTTTAGTTTAAATTCAATCAATTATACCAATATTTTTATTCTGTCTTTAGAAGGTGTTCTGGTTCTAATATGATATCGGGGGAGAGAGAGAGAGAGAGAGAGAGAGAGAGAGAGAGAGAGAGAGAGAAACAGAAAACCAAACAACAACAATAACAGAAAATATATTCATTCTAATCAAAAGATATCTGTGAATTGAAGAGATGTCTCACTGGGTAGGAACAATTGCTGTTCTACAGGACATGACTTCAGTCCCCAATGCAGTCTGCTGTCCTACATACATATACATAAGTAAAAATAAATCATTTAATATTACTTTAAAGAAAAGCTTATTGTTTTATACTGTAATATTAGTTTCTGGGATGATTATTTTATTTTTTTATTTCAGAAAAAAATACAAAACCAAAACCAAATATGCACTGTATTTTAGTACTTCTGAAAATGTCAGTATTCAAAGTCTCAAGGCATAGGGGTATCGGTTCAAGTCCAGAGGGCTAAGTGGCAAGGAAACAAACAAGGAAGCTATAAGGAAAAAAGGAAGGAAAGAAGGAAACAAAACCTTCTATTTGCATTTTATGCAAGTGTTCCTAGCTTCTGTTCTTTCCACATAGACAAACAAGCCTGTGCTCTCACAATGTCTTAACATAATATATCGGTCACCTAACCTTGGTCACATTATATTGTTTCATCTTTCTGAAAGAAATTCAAAAACTCTGAGTATAGTCTTTTGGGAAGTAGATGCATACCAGAAAATAAAACCAGTGCCATCTCAAAAATATGTGTTCTTTATGGATTTAAAAAAAAATCATTTTACCAAACTTCACACCATTTTGTATAAGACTTTCTTTTGTCTTTGAGATGTGGAGTTAGTTATCAAGCAGTGAGTTTGTACTTGAAAAAAGATTTCCCCTCGAAACTTTAAATATGTATGAAAAGCTGAAGCATAGAGTATGATACATCAACTTCACAAATCAATTCTGTCTGTACATATGTAAGTTTAATATTACATGTCTGTCCAGAAATTTTCCTACACATATATTATTCTATGACATTTCCTAGACACTCATTAACAAACATCAATTCATCCCATACAGGATAAGACAGAGGAGAAAAGCAGTTCCATGTAAGTCCAGGTTCCTAAGAGAAGCACAGCATCACCAATGAGCCCAGAAATGCAGGTGATGGCTTTTACTGAGTCACCAGGCTCTCAGGTGGCAGGTGGCTTCACCAAAACAGCTTCTCTTTCTCATACTTATTTCCTGCTAATACAATCTTTCAGAATTTCATAAAAAAATACATTTTTCTGAAGTTCATGAGTTTCTTAAGTCTTATGAGATTTTTTCCAATAGTGAATATTGATATATAGTTGAGATAAACAGCAAACATTAATGCAAGTACACATATGTGTGAATATATATATATACATGTGTGTGTGTCTCTATATATATTTGTAAATACTTTATATAATAATGATATTTCAAAAAATGCAATAAAGATAATATTTAGGTGAAAGAAAATATAGCAATAAAATTAAGTATTTAAATTAAATATTTAAAATTATACATAAATATATTTAAATTATATATTTTAATTACATATTTAAAATTAAGTATTTATATATTTTAATGTAAAAATTTGACTAACTTTAAATATCCCAGTTTAGTATGCATAGAACATTTAGCTTATTTTTTAAAAATTTTGTATGAAAATTTGTTCATCTTAATATGTCTATATACATATTAACAATAAAATTACTTTTTTCTTTAAAAGCAAGTCACAGAAACAAAAAATCACTTTCAACGTGAGTTATATCTCCAGAAGTGGTTTGGTATAAAACTATTTTAAATAATTTTTTCAATTAAATCATAATAAATTTTAATACCCCAAAATATAGCTTTTAAAACATATTTTCTTTCTGCTATTGCTGATGCCACATATAAAGACAAGACATAAATATATGCAGGCATAAATGTCAATGCACTTGAAGTAAATTTCAAGGTGGTTATTAGAAGTATGTATTATTTAATACATCAAAGTCTATAGATAAGCTTTATCTAAGAAATATATTCCTAGTCACTTTAAAACAATTGTACTGAATACATTAATATAAAGTCTCCACTGTAGATTTAAAAGGATCATTAACTTCTTTGCAGAATTTAAGCAAGTGTTATAAAGAAGAGAACCCTATACATCAAGAAAAATATTCAAAGCTAAATCCACAGAGACTCCTAGCATGAACATTACTCTCAAGAAGTGAAGAAAATAAACATAGTAACTTGATATGATTTTGCAGGTACTCAGGTGATATAGCTATGTTTCTATACTTGAAGACTGCAACTTTTGGTTCTTGTATCATATATGATGGGGAAAAGCTGAGGTAAGTCGCATGCCTTAGAACCTGCATTAGTACTGATGATCTGCAGATTCTCTTCCAAGGTTTTAAGAGACATTGTTAGCCATGTACTATTTACCTAGGTCCATTGTATAGCCATGGTTATGCTACATTTAATTTTAATTGTGCTGGACATGGAGAAAGGGAGACTTGAAGGAAACATGTTTTGCATCATTGACTGAATTCTATAGAAAGTACTTTCTCTGGGCCTCCTAAGTTAAATGGAGTTGAGAAGGGATAAAAAAAAAATGGTTCTTATAAACCACTAAAACCAAGCTACAGCATTTTCTAATCCAAGACACATTAGACACTAATTTTTTGTAAGTTTTAAAACTACAAGGTTAAGACCTGAGAATCAGCAGTCCCCAACTGCACCCTGGAAGAAAGGCTGTTCCACATCCCTCAGTACACAAGTCCAGCCAGGAGAGAGCTGGTCTCCAAGGAGTGCTCTCATTCCTGTGCTCGGAAGTGAGATTGCCACATTCTCTCCAATAACTATCCAAAGCCGGACTGGCCAGGAGCATCCAGGGCACAAGAAGAGTGGAGCAGTTGGGACAGGATCCTTCCAGTCTCCATCTGCACCCATGTGCTAAAGCTCTTCCACAGCCCTCCACACCCAAACTCTGCCCAGGAGACAGATGGTCTTGCCAGGAGTGCTGACACAAGCTTATAGACACACAAGAGGGACAAGCTCAAGCCAGAGACAGCAAGACCTACTAACACCAGGGATAACCAGATGGTGAAAGGCAAGGGCAAGAATATAAGCAACAGAAACCAAAGGCTATTTGGTATCATCAGAACCCAGTTCTCCCACCACAGTAAGCCCTAGATACCCCATCACACTAGAAAAGCAAAACTTGGATTTAAAATCATATCTCATGATAATGATAGAGGATGTTAAGAGGGAGATAAATAACTCCATTAAAGAAATACAGGAGAACACAGGTAAACAGGTAGAAGCCCTTAAAGAGGAAGCACAAAAATCCCATAAAGAATGACAGGAAAACACAAACAAACAAGTGTACTTCAAACCATCCAACATTTTAAAATGGAAGTAGAAACAATAAAGAAATCACAAAGGGAGACAACTATGGAGATAGAAACCCTAGGAAAGTGATCAGGATTCATAAATGCAGGTATCACCAACAGAATACAAGAGATAAAAGAGAGAATCTCAGGGGTAGAAGAGACCATAGAAAACACTGACATGACAGTCAAAAAAAATACAAAATGCAGAAAAGATCCTAACCAAAACATCTAGGAAATCCAGGTCACAATAAGAAAACCTAACCTAAGGATAATAGGTATAGAAAAAAATAAAAATTCCCAACTTAAAGGGCCAGTAAATATCATCAACAAAATTATAGAAGAACACTTCCCTAACCTACAGAAAGAAATGCCCATGAACATAAAAAAACCTACAGAAATCCAAATAGATTGGACTAGAAAAGAAATTCTTCCCTTCACATAATAATCAAAACACCAAATTATGAAACAAAGAAAGAATGTTAAAAGCAGTAAGGGTAAAGATCAAGTAACATATAAAGGCAGACCTATCAGTATTACACAAGACTTCTCCCTAGAGACTGTGAAAGTCAGAGGATCGTGGGAAGATGTCATACAAACCCTAAGAGATCACAAATGGCAGCCCCAACTACTATACCCAGCAAAATCCTATCAATTAACATAGATAGAGAAACCAACATATTCCATGACAAAAACAAATTCACACAATATCTTTCCTTAAATCCAGTCCTTCAAAGGATAGTAAATGGAAAACTCCAACATAAGGAGGGAAACTACACCCTAGAAAATGCAAGAAAATAATCTTTAACAAACCAAAAATAAGATAGCTATATAAACATAATTCCTCCTCTGACAACAAAAATAACAGGAAGCAACAACTACTTTTCCTTAATATCAATGAACTCAATTCCTCAATAAAATGACATTGACCAACAGACTAGATGGGTAAACAGGACTCAACCTTTTGCTGCATATAGGAAACCCACCTCAGTGACAAAGACAGACACTATCTCAGAGTAAAAGGCTGCAAAACAATTTTCCAAGCCAATGATCCCAAGAAACAAGCTGGAGTAGCAATTCTAATATAGAATAAAATCAACATTCAAGTTAAAGTTATCAAAAAAATATACAGAAGGACACTTCATACTAATCGAAGGAAAAATCTACGAAGAAGAACTCTCAGTTCTGAACATCTATACTTTAAATGCAAGGGCACCCACATTCATAAAAGAAATTTTAGTAAACGTCAAAGCACATAATGCAACTCATACAATGATAGCAGCAGACTTGAACACCCACTCTCATCAGTGGACAGATCATGGAAACAGAAAATAAACAGAGATACAGTGAAACTAAAAGAAGTTATGAATAAAATGGATTTAACAGATATTTATAGAAAATTTCATCCTAAACCAAAAGAATGTACCTTCTTCTCAGCACTTCATGGTACCTTCTCCAAAACTGACTACATAATCAGTCACAAAACAGGCCTCAACAGATACAAGAAGATTGAAATAATTGCATGAATCCTATCAGATCACCAAGGACTAAGGCTGCTCTTCAATAACAACAAAAACAATAGAAAGCCCACATCACCATGGAAACTGAAGGACAAACCCAAAGTATGGGACACAATGAAAGCAGTGCTTAAAGGAAAAATCATAGCTCTGAGTGCCTCAAAAAACAAACAAACAAACAAACAAAAACCTGGAGAGAGTATACACAAGCAGCTTGACAGCACATCTGAAAGCACTAGAACAAAAAGAAGCAAATACGCCCAAAAGGAGTAGATGGTAGCAGACTCAGAGAGGGAACAGAGCTATTTGCAAATTAACAAAATCAGAAATGAAAAGGAAGACAAACCACAGAAATGGGGGGGAATCAAAAAACTCTTCACATCCTATTACAAAAGCCTATGATAAAAAAAAAAAAAAAAAGCCGGAAAATCAGGATGAAACAATTTTATAGACAGATACCAGATACCAAAGTTAAATAAGGATCAGATAAACCATCTAAACATTACCATAACACCTAAAGAAATAGAAGCAGTCATTAATAGTCTTCCCACCAAAAATAGCCCAGAACTAGATGTGTTTAGTGCAGAGTTCTATCAGACCTTCAAAAAAGACCTAATACCAATACTCTTCAAACTATTCCACAAATAGAAATAGAAGGAACACTACCCAATTCATTCTATGAAGACACTATTATGATTATACCTAAACCACACAAAGATCCAACAAATAAAGAGAACTTCAGACTAATTTCCCTTATGAATATTGATGCAAAAATACTCAATAAAATTCTCACAATCAAAATCCAAGAACACAGCAAAACCATCATCCATCATGATCAACCAGGCTTCTTTACAGGGATGCAGGGATGGTTCAATTTATGGAAATCCATCAATGTAATCCACTATATAAACAAGCTCAAATGAAAAAAAAAAAAAAAAACATGATCAGCTCATTAAATGTTGAGAAACATTTGACAAATTCTAACATCCCTTCATGAAAACAGTCTTGAACAGATCAAGAATTCAAGTCCCATACCTAAACATAGTAAAAGAAATATACAGCAAACAAGTAGCCAACTTCAAACTAAATGGAGAGAAACTTAAAGCAGTCCCACTAAAATTAGGGATTAGACAAGGTTACCCACTCTCTCCCTACCTATTCAATATAGTACTCAAAGTCCTAGCTAGAGCAATTAGACAGCAAAAAGAAGTCAAAGGGTATAAATTGGAAAAAAAGTCCAAATATCACTATTTTCAGATGACATGATAGTATACTTAAAGACTCCAAAAATTCCAACAGAGAACTGGTAAACCTGATAAACAACATTAGCAAAGTAGCTAGATATAAAATTAACTCAAACAAATTAATGCTCTTCTTCTATTCAAAAGTTAAACAGGCTTAGAAAGAAATTAGGGAAACAACACTTTCACAATAGTCACAAATAATGTAAAATACTTTGGTGTGGCTCTAACTAAGCAAGTGAAATATTTGTATGACAAGAACTTCAGGTTTCTGAAGAAAGAAATCCAAAGAAGATCTCAGAAGATGGAAAGAATTCCCATGCTCATGGATTGGCAGGATTAATATAGTAAAAATTGTCCTCTTGCCAAAGTAAATCTATAGACTCAATGCAATCCTCATCAAAATTCCAACTCAATTCTTCAGAAAGTTAGAGCAATTTTCAAATTCTTCTGTAATAACAAAAAACCTAGGATAGCAAAAACTATGCTCAACAATAAAAGAACTTCTGGTTGAATCATCATCCCTGACATCAAGCTGTACTACAGAACAATCATAATAAAACACTACATGGCATTGGCACAGGGACATTCAGGTAGACCAACAAAATAGAATTGAAAACCCAGAAATGAACCCACACACCTATGGTCACTTGATCTTTGAAAAAGGAAATAAAACCATCCAGTGGAAAAAAGACAGCATTTTGAACAAGTGGTGCTGGTTCAACTGTCTGTTAGTATGTAGAAGAATGCAAATCAATCCATTCTTATCTATTGGAACAAAGCTCAACACCAAGTGTATCAAGGACCGCCACATAAAACCAGATACATTGACACTAACAGAAAAGAAACTCGGGAAGAGCCTCGATTACATGGGCACAGGGTTCAATTTCCTAAACAGAATACTAAGTTTATGTTCTAAGATCTGGCCAAGTCAGTCATCAATGGGAGGAGAGGACCTTGGCCCTGTGAAGGTTCTATGCGCCAATGTAGGGGAATGCCAGTGCCAGTAAGCAAGAGGGGGTGGGATGGTGAGCAGGCGGAGGGGGGAGGGAACAGGGGATTGTTTTAGTTTTACTCTCTTTTTTTTTCTTATTTTCTTTCATTTTTCTTTCTTTTTTTTTTTTAAACAGGGGAACCTTGGAAAGGAGATATTGTAAATAAGAAAACATCTAATAATGATCGAATTTGCTATCCTCTACTATACACATGCTGCCAGAACATTCAATCCCACCCTGTATAGTCCTTGATTGGTGGTTGGGTCCCTGGGAGCTCTGAGGGTACTAGTTAGTAATTGTTGTTCGTCCTAAGGGGCTGCAAATCCTTCAGCTCCATAGAACCTTTCTTTAACTCCTTCATTGAGGACAGTGTACTCAGTTCAATGAATGGCTGTGAGCCTCTACATCTGTATTAGTCAGGTATTGTCAGAGCCTCTCAGGAGATAGCTATATGCTTGTCCTTCCTTCAGTCTCTGCTCCATAGTTAATCTCTGCCACTCCTTCTGTGGGTATTTGATTCCCCTTTTTAAGAAGGAATGAAATAAGTGGGAAAGGGT
>JADRCD010181278.1:1785-44313 GCA_019843815.1 Montemys delectorum
GTGTGTGTGTGTGTGTGTGTGTGTGTGTAGATGGCTCATGGTTCAGAGGTTAAGAGAACTGGATGCTCTTTCAGAGGACCCAAGTTTGATTCCCGGCAGCCACATGGTGGCTCACATCCATCTGTAACTCCAGTCCCAGGGGACCTAACACCATCTTCTTACTTCCTCAGGCATACTGACATACATGCAGACAAAACATTCATACGTGTGAAATAAAAATAAAGAAAAGAGCAAGCTTCTTAAGACTGTATAAGAAGACGAAACTGTCTCAAGGAAGTGGCAACCATGTGAAAAGTTACCAAGTCCATGGCATGGCGGGTCTCAGTAAGTGTCAGATGTCTGGATATGGACCAAGATGGGGAAAGAAGCTAAGAGGTCTCTAAAAGGGGAAAGAAAGGTTCCTGAAGGCCCAAGAACATAGGCAGTTCTTGGGGGAGGCCAGCTGTGAATAATCCAGGAATGCGCAGAAGAAGGATGAGGGCTCACACATCACAAGGAGAAAATGAACACCCAGATAAGGGGCATCATGATGGTTTGAGTAGGCTTGACCCCTATAGATTATGAAAGTACTTTGTATTATGGAACGAGAACAGGGCCACCTAGTGTACTTCTAACCCCCCCCCCCCCGCCCACTTCTAACAGAGAAGTGTTAAGCCTGTAGTCCTTACTGTCTCCCAACCCCTAATAGGATGTAATCTCTTCTTTCAGGCAGAGACATCTTTTGGTGATTTTTACCCCCTTCTTTCCTTCTTTTAAATTTTTAGTTTATTTAAAATATTTTAATTATTTATTTTTTTGTTTTATGTGTGTGAATGTTTTGCCTTCATACGTATGTGTACCACATGAGTCCCTGATGACCACTGAGGGCAGAGATGGTGTCAGATCCCCTATAACTAAAATTAATGATGGCTGTGAGCCACTATGTGGGTGATAGGAACTGAACCCAGGTCCTCTGTAAGAGCAACAAATGCTTTCAAACACTGAGCCATCCCTCCAGCCCCATCGTTCTTTCTTTTTGAGACAGGATCTCATCCGGTTCAGGCTAGCCTGAAATGCAATACAGAGTAAGTATGGCTTTGCATTTCTGCTTCTCCTGCTCCCATCCTCCATCTGTTGGGATTCCAGGATCCTACTGCGCCCTGTTCTGTGTGGAGCTGGGGCAGAACCTACCGACTGATGCATGCTAGATAAACACCCTAGCAACGGAGCCACATCCCCAGCCCCTGATTGCTTTGGGTAGTAATAACTCCCTGACAACCATGACTCACTCCTTATTTGCTTGATGCCCTCTTGCCTTTGTGAAACAGGGTCTCATGTAGCCAAGGCTAGCCTCAAATGCAGCAGAGCCGAACCTCAAGCTACTGATTTGAAATTTCTGTCTCAGCTTCTCAAGAAATGAAATTTCAGGTGTGTGCCGCTGTACCTAGCTACCAGACACCCTTCCAGTTTATGAACATAGGATGTTTGTCTACCTACTCCGGTCTCCCTCCTTCTCTGTTGCTATAGTCACTGCTGTTCTCCGCTACCCCTCCACCCCCTCTGCAGTGCTGGGAAACTGAGCCTAGCCATGTCACACAAGGTCTCTATCACAGAGCCTTTAAACTTCTTTCTTTTAACTTTTGTGATTTTTTTTCTCCCCAGCATACAAGTCTTTCACCTCCATGGTGAAAGGTTTATTTCTACGTATTTTGTCCTTTTAATGCTTTTGCAGATGGAATTAATTTCCGTTTTTTTTTTTTTTTTTTTTTTTTTTTTTTTTGATTGCTCTTGTTCACGTACAGCTATGCAAGCTGAGTGTGGTGATGCACACCTGTGATCCTAGAATTCAGGAAGCTGAGCCAAAAGAATTACATGCTTCCACAGTGAGGCCATGTCTCAAAAACAAACAGATAGGGGCTGGAGAGGTGGCTCAGCTGTTAAGAGTACTGACTGCTCTTCTGAAGGTCCTGAGTTCAATTCCCAGCAACCACATGGTGGCTCACAACCATCTGTAATGAGATCTGATACCCTCTTCTGGTGTATCCGAAGACAGTGACAGTGTACTCACATACATAAAATAAAATAGGTAGGTATATAGGTAGATAGATAGATAGACAGAAACAGCCACTGACTTCTGTGTGCCCATTGGCTTCCCTGTACTATAAAAATGCCTAGGATAATTTAGAATGAGGAGACTTTTTTTTGGTTGGTACTTTCACACATCACTTGCCCTGTTGCTTTTGAGTCTGTGGAGAGGCAGAGCATCGAGGTGAGGAAGGAACCGTGGAAGAAACGCACTTTATGGTGTCTAGAGAGTAAGGGGACAAAAAGGACCAGAGTCTTACTATCCACTCTGCGTGCATCCCCAGAAGGCCTAACTTCCTTGCAATGGGGACCAGTCCATCAACACATGGCCTGTGAGGGACCTTGAACGTCCCAACTGCAGTGATCAGTATTCTGACAGAGCACACGGTGCACACCTGACTGGCTGGAGCCATCAGCTCAGCCTGAGCTGACCTCTGGCCTGCCCATCGTGCAAGAGAGGGCCCAGCCATCGCGGGGAAGGGAGAACAGAATCCCAGGCTCCCAGGCTCCCGAGTGGGCGGGGCATAGCAGGACACACCTGGGCCTGCGGGGAGCCACACTAATCAAAAAGCAGCAGTGGACCCAGAGGGGAGCTTTCTTCCCTCTGCAGTTCCCTTCAGTTTGTTACTATGGAGACTGGAGACCAGCTCCCTGGCTGCTGGCGTGCTTTCCACACTCCGTGAACACTTCCTTTTTCAACAGAGAACGGGCCTCCAGAGCCCTGTGCCGGCCACCAGATCCGGCTGGATTTTAGTGACATTGTTTTGTTTTCATTATGCTTATTTTTAAGATTGCTTTTCTATTTATGGCACAAGATGCTGGCTTTCCATTTATGGAGGGACCTAGAGTGTCCTTTTGAAATAATAAATTTATGTTTTTTTTTCCTTTTATTGAAAGTAGACTTTTTTTCACACATAATATATCCTGATTATGATTTCCCCTCCCTGAACTCCTCCCAGTTCCTCGCTACCTCCCCTCCCATCCGGATCCCTTTCTGTCTCTCATTAGAAAACAAACAGGCTTCTAAGGGATGATAATAAAATATAACAAAATAAAACGTAACAACCTAAAATAAAAAAAAAATCACTTCAGAGTTGGACAAGATAAGCAAACAGAAGGAAAAGAGTCCAAGAGAAGGCACAAGAATCAAAGAACCATTTGTTTGCACACTCAGAAATCCCATGAAAACACTAAACTGGAAGCCGTGACATATATGGAGACCCACGTCAGCCCTGTGCATGCTGCCTCCTCCTCTGCGGCATCACAAGAGCTTTGCTCATGTCTATTTAGAGAGCCTTGTTTTCTTGGTGTCCTCTCTGGCTCTTGTACTGCATCTTCTACTGCAGGGTTCCCTCAGCCCTGAGGGAAGGGATTTGAGGGAGACATTCCATTTAAAGCTCAGTGTCCCAAGGTCTCTCTCTCTCTGCATAATTCCTGGCTGTGGGTCTCTGTATTTGTTCCCATCTGCTGCAGGAGGACGCTTCTCTGATAACGGCTGGGCAGAGCACTGATCTATGACTATAGTAGAATGTCATTAGGAGTAATTTTGTTACTACATTAAAAAAAGTTCTAGATGGGCAGTGGTGGCACAAACTCAGAAATCTGCCTGCCTCTGCCTCCCAAGTGCTAGGATTAAAGGCGCACGCCACCATTGCCTGGCCTATCTTGAATATTAGCCTTCTATTGGATGTACAGTTGGTGACATCATTTTCCATTCTCTAGTCTGCCACTTTATCTAATTAATGGTGTTCTTGGCCGTGCAAAAAACTTAGGGTCAGCTTCTTGAGGTCTCATTTATTGATTGTTGATCTTAGTGTTTGCACTCATGATACTGTGTTCAGAAAGTCTTCTCATGTGCCAATGAGTTCAAGGCTACTATCTATTTTCTATCAGATTCAGTGTATCTGGTTTTATGTTGAGGTCTCTGATTCATTTGGAGTTGAGTTTTGTGCAGGGACATAAGTATGGATCTATTTGGATTCTTCTTCATACAGCCATCCAGTTAGTTGAAGATGCTGGGTTTTTTTTCCCACTCTGTATTTCTGGCATCTTTAGCAAAAAACAGGTATCTATAAGGATTCGGAATAATGTCTAGGCCTTTAATTAGACTTCACTGGTTACTGTGTCTGTTTTTGTGCCAATACCATGCTGTTTTTATTACTATAGCTTTGTAGCACAGTTTTAAAATTGGGGATAGTAATACCTTCTACAGCCTTCTACAGGTGGTGGCACACGCCTTTAATCCCAGCACTTGGGAGGCAGAGGCAGGTGGATTTCAGAGTTCGAGGCCAGCCTGGTTTACAGAGTGAGCTCCAGGACAGCCAGAACTACACAGAGAAACCCTGTCTCGAAAAACAAAAGAAACAACAACAACAAGTAATACCTTCTACAGTTCTTTTACTGTTCAGTGTTGTTTTATGTATAGTGTGTGTGTGTGTGTGTGTGTGTGTGTGTGTGTTTCCATATGAAGCTGAAAATTGTCCTTTCAAGATCTGTGAAGAATTGTAATGGACTTTTGATAGATATAGCAATTGAATCTGTAGACTGCTTTTGGTAAAATAACCACTTTAATTATATTAATCCTACCTATCCATGAACATTGGATTTCCATTTTCTAATATCTTCTTGAATTTCTTTCTTCAAAAACTTGAAGTTTTTATCATATAAGGCTTGGCTTGCTTTGTTAGATCAAAGATATATTATTTGAGGCTATTGTAAAAGGTTGGTTTTTTCCCCCTCATTTCTTTTTGAGTCCATTTGTCATTTGTAAATAAGAGGGCTACTGATTTTTGTGGGTTAATTTTATATCCTGCTACATTGCTGAAAGTATTTATCAGCTGTAGGAGATTTTTAGAGTCACTTATGCACACTATTTTATCATCTGCAAACAGAGATGCTTTGATGTCTTCCTTCCCAATTTGTATTCACTCGATCTCTTCGAGTTGTCTGATAGCTCTAGCTGAGTCATTTTTTTTTTTTTTTTTTTTTTTTTTTTTTTTTTTCTGAGACAGGGTTTCTCTGTGTAGCCCTGGCTGTCCTGGAACTCACTCTGTAGACCAGGCTGGTCTTGAACTCAGAAATCCGCCTGCCTCTGCCTCCCAAGTGCTGGGATTAAAGGCATGAGCACCACCGCCCTGTTCCAGCTGAGTCTTTAAGTGCTATATTGAATAGTTACTGAGAGAGTGGACAACCTTGTCTTATTGCTGGACTTAGTGGAATTGCTTTGAGTTTCTTTTCATTTAAGTTGATGTTGGCTATGGGCCTGATGTTACCTGCCTTTATTATGTTGAGGTATGCCCCTGGTATCCCTAATATCTCCAAATTTTATCATGAAGGGATGTTGGATTTTGTCAAAGCCTTTTCTGCTTCTAATCAGATGATCATGTGGTTTTATCTTTTAGTTTGCTTATATGGAGGATTATATTTACTGATTTATGTATGTTAAACTATCCTTGTAACTCTGGAATGAAGCTTACTAGATCATGGTATCCACCGTGTTTCTGATGTGTTCTTGAATTCAGTTTGCACTTATTTCTTGAGAATTTTTGTATCTATGTCCATAAGAGAAATTGATGTCTAATTCTCTTTCTTTGTTGAATCTTTATGTTGTTTGGACATTAAGATGATTCTGGCCTCATAAAATGAATTTGGCAATATTCTCTCTAATTCTGTTTTGTAAAATAATTTGAGGACTAATGGCATTAACTCTTCTTTAAAAGTCTGGTAGAATTCTGTTCTAAAATCATCTGACCCTAGGCTTGGTTGGTAGACTTTTAATGACTGCTTCTATTTCACTAGGGGTTATAGGCTATAGGTCTGTTTAAATTGTATATCTAATCTTGATTTAACTTTGGTAAGTGATATGTATTGAGAAAATTATCCATTTGTTTTAGATTTTCCCATTTGAAGGCGTACAGGTTTTAAAAGTATGTTCTTAGGACTCTGTGGATTTATTCATTGTCTGTTGTTAAATGAACAGTGTGTCCTGTTCATTTCTAATTTTGTTAATTTGGATATTTTCCTCTCTGCCTTTTAGTTAATTTGTATAAGAGTTTGTCAATCTTACTGGTTTTCTCAAAGAACTCTTTGTTTCATCAAGTCTTTGTATTTTTGTTTGTTTGTTTTGTTTAATTCAACTTTGAGTTTGATTATTTCTTGCCATCCAGGTGTGAATCTTTTCTTCTTTCTTTCTTCCTTCCTTCCCTTTTTTTTTTTTTTTTTTTTTTTGAGACAAGGTTCTCTGTATAGTCCTGGCTGTCCTGGAATTCACTCTGTAGACCAGACTGGCCTCAAACTCAGAAGTCTGCCTGCCTCTGCCTCCCAAGTGCTGGGGTTAAAGGCGTGAGCCACCACTGCCCGACATTCTTTTTTTCTTTTTGTTCTTGAGCTTTCCATTGTAATATTAGTTATTAGTATGAGAGTATGAGATCTCTCTCTTTCTCTTGTAAATGGCACTGTAACTCAGAAATCTGCCTGCCTCTGCCTCCCAAGTGCTGGGATTAAAGGCATGTGCCACCACCACCCGGGTATAAATTTGCTTCTTAGAACCAGCTTCATTTTGTCCCATAAATTTGGGTATGTTGTGTATTTCTTTCTTTCCTACTTTCTTTCTTTTCTTCTTTCTTCCTTCCTTCCTTCCCTTTTTTTTCGAGACAGGGTTTCTCTGTGTAGCCCTGGCTGTCCTCCATGTGATTGAAACTTTTGCTGGGTACAGTAATCTGGCTCGACATGTATGGTCTCTTGGAGTCTGTGGCACATATATCCCGACCCTTCTGGCTTTTAGAGTTTCCACGGAGAAGGCAGGTGTAATTCCACTAAGTCTGCCTATTTATGTTACTTGGCTTTTCCCCTCACAGTTTGTAATAGTCTTTCTTTGTCCTGTACGTTTGGTGTTTTGATTGTCATGTACTAAGGGGACTTCCTTTTCTGGCTCAGCCTTTTTTTGTGTTCTGTATGCTTTTTGTACCTTGACAGGCTCCTCCTTCTTTAGGTTAGAGAAATTTTTTTAGGTTTAACATTTCTTTGTCAGCTGTATCTGTTTCTTCTTGAACTCCCTCCCATTCCCCTCCTCCCCCCAAAAGAAAAAGAAAATGTAGGTAGAGGTTCCCAGACATGGATGAAATATAAAGACGTTTGTGGGGATTGAGGTTGTAACTCAGCTGTTAAAGTCCTTGCCGGACATGTCCGGTGCCCTGGATTCAACCCACCACAAGTGTAACACAGTCTTCATACCACAAGATCAGTTCAAGGTTATTTTAGATACATAGTGAGTTCAGTGTCAACCTGGGCTGCATAACTCCCTGCCTCATGGGACTTCAACTACCAAGTACTAAATTCAAGGAATGCTGAGAGCAAGAGAAATAATCTTCCGAGGGAAAGAGCCCCAGATTGAGTATCCAATATCAAGCAGTCAGCCGTGAAATCAGACAACTGACATTACTTGGACTCAACAGATTGAATTTATATATTTAGGGAATAAACATGCATGCATGAATGTAGGTATGTATGCATGCATGCAACAACTGAAGGAATTTGACATGGCGACTAGAGGCCATGAATTTGAGAGTGAGCAAGGTGGGGGTATATGGAAAGGCCTTGAGGGAAGAAAGAGACACCTCCTTACACCTTCACATAATATGCTGGTTTGAATGAGAATGGCCCCCAGGGACTGTTTGGAAAGAATTAGGAGGTGTGTGGCTTGTGGAGGAGGTGTGGCCTTGTGGAGGAGGTGTGGCCTTGTGGAGAGGTTTGTCTCTAGAAGTGTGCTTTGAAGTTTCAAAAGCTCTGCTTGCTGCCTTTGGATCAGGATATTAAGGGAAGAGGGGAAAGATGAAATTATATTCTAGTTTTCAAAAGTGTTCTAAGAGATTTGTGATGAGAGGACACAGGCAGTGAGAGTGGAGTCAGAGTTTCATTGGTCTGGGATTTACCACGAAGACTAGGCTAGCTGGCCCATGAGCCTTAGGGATCTCCATGTCTCTACATTCCCAAAAGTGGGATTATAAGTGCATGCCACGGGGCCTAGCTTTTTCTACAGGGCTTCTGGAGGAATCAAACGCAGGTTCTCATGTATGCAAGGCAAGCGAGTTACTGACTGAACTCTCACTTCTGGCTTAGGTCACCAGTTTTTACATGGTTGATACAAATGGCCTCCAACTAGCCCCCTGCTTCCTGTGGAGGCAGCCTCTATCGTGGTCACCATATTTTTGTTTTGGTTTTTCCGTCTGTTGCTCTGTCTGGCTGTTGCTTTGGTGAGGCGTAAGTGCCCTATGGGTCAGCCTATCCGTGTCCAGCTCTCCAGCCCCTTCTCTCCCCTTAAGATCCCAACCCTTGGTAGCTCTCACAAGACTCCCAGGTGTCTGCAGCCATCTTCCTCTTCATGGCAGATTCTGCTTTGTTTCCATTCCCTTCCCACCCTCCCTGGCTCCCCCAGCTTCACTCTCATGCAAAGCCTTCCCTGACCATGCTCATGCCAGGCTGGCTTAGTTCTCTGTTCTCTACATCCTCAGCCCCTCTTGTGTTTCACCTGCAGAGGTAGGCGGCGGCGTGGGACCACACCACACTGTGGTTTTCTTCCTCACAAGCATCTGCCTCTCTCAGACCCCTCTGGTTCCCTACTTCTCTGCAAGTGATGTTTTCACTATGTTCATCAAAGAAATGAGTCAGTTTAGGGCTGGGGGAATGGCTCAGTCAGTAAAGTGTTTACTGTATAAGCATGAGAAATCTGAGTTTAAACCTTCACACCCACATAAAAAAGTATGGTGTGGCCGGGCAGTGGTGGCACACGCCTTTAATCTCAGCACTTGGGAGGCAGAGGCAGGCAGATTTCTGAGTTTGAGGCTGGCCTGGTCTACAGAGTGAGTTCCAGGACAGAGCCAGGGCCACACAGAGAAACCCTGTCTTGAAAAACCAAAAACCAAAATAAAACGAAACAAAAGTATGGTGTGGTCACACATGCTTATAGTCCCAGAGCTGGGGACACAGAATCTAGAAGATTCCTGGGGTTTGGTGGTCAGACAGGTTCACGTAACTGGTCTGTTCCAGGCCAGTGAGAGATCCTGCTTCAAAAACTAAGTTGAGTAGTGCTTAACTCTGGGATGATGTCCATACACCTCCCCAGAGCTTTAAGTCCTAGTCTGCTGCCTGGCAACTTTATGGGAGGGAGCACGCACATTACTCTCTCCTTCGTGTCTGCACACTTGCTGGAAACTGGACAGAGGGCTTCATGCGTACTAAGCCACTATCCCAAGCTCCCAAAACTCACAATCTTCTTTCTCTCCCCCTCCTTTCTTTTCTTTGGTTTGTTCTTTTAAAATAAGAAACAATGGGCTGGAGGTATGGTTAAGAGCAGTTCAGAGAACTTGCTGTTCTCCCAGAGGACCAGGTTCAGTTCCCTGCATCCACATGGCAGCTCACAACCATCCATAACTCCAGTTCCAGGGTTTCCAGTGCCCTCTTCTGACCACTATGGGTAAAGGCACCTATGTGGCCCATATATATACACACATGTGTAGGCAAAACACTCATTCACACACACACACACACAAAAACCAAATAATAACATTCGTGTTTTGCCTGCATGTGGGAGGGAGTCAGATCCCCTGGAACAGGAGTCACAGACAGTTGTGAGTCACAGACAGTTGTGAGTCACAGACATATAAACTGCCATGTAGGTGCTGGGAACTGAACTGTTCTTGAACTCCTGGGCTCAAGAGACCCTTGTACCTCAGTTAGAATATCTGGTATAACTGACATACTACTGTGTCCTAACGGTCTGTTTGTTTGCTTGTTTGTTTTTAGAGACAGGGTTTCTCTGTGTCTCTGGTTGTCAATGGAACTTACTCTGTACACAGAGTAAGCTGACCTCGCCTCCAGCTCACAGAGAACAGGCTGCTTCTGCCTCCTCAGCCCTGGCATTTAAGGCTGTGCACCACCACTGCCCAGCTAAGTCTGTTATTTTATTGAGTCTGGCGGGGGTTCTCTTTTCTAAAGAAATTACTTATTATTTCACAATTTCACACACATACATACCCTGATCACATTCCTCCTTCATTATTCTCTCATACTCTTCATATCCAGTCTGTGAACATACTGACCATGGATACCTCCATGCATGAATACACCATCTTCATATATATCATATACATGCACACACACACACACACACACACACACACACACACACACATTTCCTCCAAGACAGGGTTTCTCTGTGTAGCCCTGGCTGTCCTGAAACTCATTCTGTAGACAAATCCAGCCTCAATCTCAGAGATTCTCCTGCCTCTGCCTCTGGAGTGCTGAGATTAGAGATGTGTACAACTACAGCCCGGCTCCACGATATTTCTTTTCTTTTTTTTTTTTCCCCCGAGACAGGATTTCTCTGTGTAGCCCTGACTGTCCTGGAACTCACTCTGTAGACCAGGCTTGTCTCGAACTCAGAAATTCGCCTGCCTCTGCCTCCCAAGTGCTGGGATTAAAGGCGTGCGCCACCACCGCCCGGCCCCAAGATATTTCTAAGTAAATAGAGCGAAGTTGCAGCTCTCTACCTGTGACTTTATAAGAGCCAGGGAAGCTGTAAGTACTAGCACTTAGAAGGCTGAGCAGGGAGGATTGCTGTCAGATTCGGAGACCACACCTCAACTCCTTCCCCTCAATAGGAAGGGGAGACTGTGGGCGCGGCTGTATCTTCTGTAATGTTTACAAGGTCATGGCCACTGGAAACCCTTGCTCATAAAGTTTTATGATACTTTTGGGCAGAGGGCAGGCACATAGCAAGCACTACAGAAGATTTTACTGATTAAAAGAAACGGGGACTCCATCAGAGGTGGGGATAGTTGACTAGGGAGCACTAACTTTCACCCTATCCCATTAGGGATTTTTCAGTTTGTACATGGGTGAACATTAGTAATTTTTTTTTTTTGAGGTTGCTATCGAGCGAGTTGAGATAGACAAAAGCTAACCAGGGACAGATAGGGCTTGGAGAGCTTGGAGGGTGATCCCACTGGATTCTCAGGGAATAGCTGTGGGTTCAGAAGGCTGCCCAGTGCGGTGTGAGAAACCAAGACTGTGAAGATAAACGGGAGGGGATTGAATCACCCACACCCCAGGGCCCACTATATAAAGCACATTTAAAAACACCAGACTGGAAAAGTTTTTTTAGTATTATTATTATTTTTTAAATAGCAGAAGCATCCCCCCAGGAGGCGGGCTGCAGCTGCAGAGGCAGTGGTTCCCAGGTGATGTCAGCCCTGGCCCGGAGCCAGCCACAGCCCCTTGGAGACGGTCTTGGGTTCAGCTTGACTGTTTTTCCTTCCTGAGACTTGAGGACACCTTCCTGTCTCAAAGAAAGCTGCCTTTCCAGGGCTTTCTGGGAGCAGGGGCTAGGGGAGGCCAGGGCCTGGGCAGGGAGAGAGAACGGGGAGGAGGGGGGAGGGGAAAGGGAAAAGGAGGGAGGAAGGGAAGAGAGAAAGTAGGAGCCGGAAAATTATAGGGGGGCTCAGAAAGGGGAGGACAAAAGGGAGGGGAAATGGGAGAGGGGGCTGGGAAGGAGAAAGGAGGAAGGGAGAGGGAAAGAGAAAAGAGAGGACTCCTCAAGTAGAAGTGAGGGCTCCGGGTGGGGGAAGGGAGGAGGGAGAGAGGGGGAGGGGGGGAGGAGACGGAGACAGGGACAAGGACAGGACTTGAGGGTGCTCCTGGCCTGGTTCCCGCCTCCCTCTCCACATCCTTCCTGCATCCTTTCTCTTTTGGGTTGGGCTAGGGAGACCCTGGGGCTCTGGGCTTGGGTGATAAGAGGTTTTCTTATCCCTTCTCCCCTTCCCCAAAACCTGGGCCTACTGCTATTGGCTATGAGCCCAGTCTTAGTTTCCAGCGGAGATGAAGCACGGAGCTCCCTTTGAGGGTCTTACTAGGCACTCCTGGCCATAGGACCTCATGATTGTCCCTCTTCTAAGCCTTTTGGGTAAGTCTGCCTGGCCACAGCCTGTACAGATAGTATGAAGTGACTGTGTGTCTAGTCTCTCCACAGGGGTCCGCAAAGCCAGTGGGGAAGAAAGTTCTGGAGGCCTTAGCTGGTGGCTGTTGGGTATGACCTCTGCAATTAGCATGAAGATAGCAGAGCCAACAGGTAAAAAAGAAACCCAGGCCCTAGGTTCAGAGGACCTGGACCACAGTCTGCCTCTGTTACTTGGTAGCTTAGCCTTGGAGACCCATGGCAGTGCCTGGGAGAGAGCTGGTGAATTGTTAGTCTGACATTTAGAGTCAGGCAGGGAGTGTGTTGGCTATTACCAACTCCTGTCTAGCAGGGTACCTTGGCTTTCATACACCCCACAATGGAAAGTGGGGGTGAAAGGCCACAAATCCCAAGTCACCAGACCGTTTAGGGGATGCTGGGAGCCCTCTGGTGTACACTGGCCTGGTGAAGCATTCCTTTGCTTTGGTGGTGCCATGCCAGATGATGGCTCTGGTCTCCCCGGCACAAGGTCCCACATGCCTCATTTGGTGTGGGGTGGGGATGCTAGGAATTGAGCTAGGGCCCTGTGCAAGCCAGGCAAGCACTCCTAGCCCAGAATTTTATTCTTTGCTAAGGTCTACTTTTCCCATAAGCTGTGGCAACCAAAGTCAGGTAACACATCCACTCCAGTCTCATCATCCTAGGGTTGTACGTGCGTCATAGAGAAGTGTCATGCATGTTAACTGATGGCTGACATGCTGAGCCCAAGGGAAGTTGGTCTATGGTGCTCGGTTCTATCCTATTCCTTCTGAGTTTTATTTCCTGTGGTGACCCAGGGTGTAGGAGCTGGAGTCAGACTCCTTAGGTTTGAAGGCTGCCTTTAGAATTGTCTAGCTGAGTGATCCTGGACGTGTGGCTGGCAACAATACCTACCCGTGAATGTTTCAAGGTCAAGGGAAGTTCTCTGTGTAAGTCACTCAAAGCATGGCCTTGGTCTACTGAGCCACATACCTGGAGATGCCAAGGCCAGTGGTAGGTGAGAGCTGGCAGGTCTATGCAGCCAGAACACCTGACTCAGGTCTACTTAGGCAAATGCTTCAACTTCCTGGTCCCTCAGTTCCTCATCTGTAAAATGAGGCAATGATATATGTCGTGCAAGCTTGTTAAACCTGCAATCTGGATTGTTTGATGGTGAGTGCATAGACCAAGGGCAGAGATAGTAATCCCTAAAATACAATACAGTTATAGTACAACGAAAGAAAAAAACAAAACAAACAAACAAAAACAAAACAACAAATAAGACAGGTGATGTGACTTCAAAAACAAAGGCAACTCTTAGGAGGTGTGGTTTAGTTGGTAGAAGGGTTTTCTGCATGCAGAAGCCCTGGGTTCAATCCCCAGCACCACATAAGTTGAGCATGGTATCATAAGCCAGTAGTATCAGCACTTGGGAAGTAGAAGCAGAAGGACCAGGAACCCTATCTTGCCATGCCAGGAGTTCAAACTCAGACGCACAGTCAGTTCTGAGTCAGCCTGGGCTATATGAGAACCAACCTTGAGATAAGAGAAAAATGACTATTTTACCACTCTAAGGTACATCTTTCCCAGAAGGCTGACAAAGGCCTTCTATTTCACTGTGTGCAGGCTGTGTTTGTGAGGCATAGCAAGGCTCAGAGAGGGCAGACAACCACCCTGGATCACACAGAAGTGGTATGCAACCATAATCAGACTAGGACTCTTGCTTCTAGCCAGTGACTCCTAGTTTCCAGGCCCTGCTGGCCTGTCCTCTGACCCTGGCCCCCTGGGAGCCTGACCCCAGACCCATGGGGTCTGTAAGTCTGGTCTGGATTAGACATGCTGAGAAGCAAAAACTGCTCCCCCCCCAGGCCGGCTGCCCTGTGGGACCTGAGCTCACAGCTGCTGAGGCTCACAGGGACATAAATCACAGTGGCAGGAGGCCCCAAGGGCCAGGACCACCTCAGCATCCTGAGGGCATGGGGGCCTGAGAGTCGTTGGCAGGGACACCTGAGTCCACTGGGGGGTTCTGTCCTCCACTGGACGCTGGGCCAGAGTAAGTTAGAGGGGGCCAAGAAACCACTGGGTGAGCATGGGCCAAGAGCCTGGCTGTCATTCCTTTAGTTTTGCAACTGTTCCACGCATACAAAATAGAGAAGGATGCATAGGACCCATGCCTTTCTTTACCCACCCTGCATCTTTACGACCGAATGCTTTACTGCAAAATCCTGTGCTTTTTGTTTGTTTTGTTTTGTTTTGTTTTGTTTTTTTGAGACAGAATTTCTCTGTTTAGCCATGGCTGTCCTGGAACTCACGCTGTAGACCAGGCTGGCCTCGAACTCAGAAATCCGCCTGCCTCTGCCTCCCAAGTGCTGAGATTAAAAGTGTGCACCACCACTGCCCAGTGCTTTACCATGAGACCCCATGCTTTTACCACTCAGGCATTATCAACCCTTGCCTCTCTGCCCTGTGATTTACTGATTCACCCTTGCTTTACCCTGTTCTCTTGCCAGCATCTTTTTTTTTTTTTCTTTTTTTCTGATGCATTTAAGCATACAATGTTGCCTGTACCTTGACCCCAGAGGAACACTTGTTTTGTTTGTTTTTGTTTTGTTTTGTTTTTTTCGAGACAGGGTTTCTCTGTGTAGCCCTGGCTGTCCTGGAACTCACTCTGTAGACCAGGCTGGCCTCGAACTCAGAAATCTGCCTGCCTCTGCCTCCCAAGTACTGTTTATTATAGTTTTTTAATTAGATGATTTGTTTCTATGCTATGCTTCGCCTGAGACGTGCAGAGCTAGCCTTGCAGCTTATAAAGTTAAATGCATGCTTTGGTTATTTTTAGTTCATTTTAGTTTTTGTTTTTTTCTTTTCAGATATATTTATTTTACATGTAGAGGTGTCTTGTCTGCATGTGTGTCTGTATACCATGTCTGTGCCTAATGCCCAGAGGGGCCAAGAGAGGGCATCGGATTCCCTGGTACTGGAGTTACAGAAGGTTGTAAGCAGCCATGTGGATGCTGGGAATTGAACCCGGGTCCTCTGGAAGACCAGCTTGTGTTCTAAACCACTGAGCCATCTTTCCAGCCCCTAGAAGACTTAGTATTTAACCAGAAGGATGTTCTCTTACATAACCAGCAAACTCAAAATACCTTTAAATTTCCTTTTCTTTCTCACTTTTTTTTTTTTTTTTTTTAAGTTTGAGACAAGCTCTGTCTATCCAGGCTGGTCTTGATTTGTGATCTTCTTCCTTGTGACTGTTGGGAACTCTTTTGCAGGTTCTTTTTTTTTTTTTTTTTTTTATTTTGGGGTGCTGGAGATCAAACCCAGGGTCACATGCATGGAAGCATGTACTCTATCACTGAGCTATACTTTCAGACCTATTTTTATATAACCTTACAGGAGTCAATCAAGGAACCATATATGGGCAAGTGTTCTAAGCCTCGCTCTGTCTCAAGTACTGTGTGATCCTGGCCCACCACTGTTCCTGTCTAGGCTTCAGTTTCCTATGGCTTTGAGTGATTTTTGAGGATTTTCCAGGAGCAACTTGTGGTATGACACAGAGAGTCCTGGGTTACTGGGGCCAGGTCTCTCTGCGGTTCTGCGAAGCCTTGGGCTGGTTGCTTGTCTGTCTACAGTTTCCTCCTTGAGACGTGAACTCCTAGAACATTCTCATGCTAATGTATCTACGAAGGAATGGGGGGGGGGGGGGGAGGCGGTGCTTACCGCCATCCTGAGGGTCTAGGTGGCTTAGCTAGAGTCAGCTGTTGGAGTAGCCTAACCCATCCTGGAGTCAGAAAGGGCAAGTTTGGCGGAAGGAGCCAGCCCCATTAAGAAAATGACTGTCACAGGTCTTGGTCTACAGCTATGCTTCGCCTGAGACATGGGGAGCTAGCCTTGCAATTTACAAGGCGCATAGTCCATTACCCAGATAAAAACAAGCCACAAATGGCAGAATAGTTTGCAGCTGTGACAGGTGTAATGGCTCCTAGAACATCAAGGGTTTTGTGAAGAAGCATAAGGACTACACTGTGAGGGGAAAAAAACCCTGAGTGTGCAAAATGATGTCACTGCAGTATAAAATAAGGCACACACACACACAAGGACACCCCCCCCCGCCTGCCACTGCCACACACACACACACACACACACACACACACACACACACACACACGTGCATAACTTGCCTGCAATACCCATAGATTCCCTTGACTGGAAGGAATTCCTAAGACCTAGCTAAGCAGTTACTGAGTTGGAACTAGCTTCTGAGAGGGAAGGCTATAGATTGTCAGGTTTTTTGGGCCACACTTTTTGAATCGTGTGCCCTAAAGCTGATCTGTCTCCAGCACTTGTGTGTTCATGGGTGGTGGGAATCCACTGAGTTGACTCTGAGGCTCTTCACATTTGGATGAAGAGGTTGAATATAGTGACTGTGAATAATTGTACACGTGTGCCCAGACTATCCGGGACTGTAGTATGCTGCCATAGTCTTTGAATAGCTGATGTTGCTAGAGCTATGAAGAACTCAAACTGAAACCAATACATACTGCTTTCTGCAGAGATAGAAACCAGGACAGGGCCTTTCAGGAAGAACCTAGAGAGAGTCTCCTCCTAGTTGTTGCCTTGTGGAGATTCAGGGTCGAGGGAGGTGTGTGCTCTTCCTTGCTTATTATGGGCCGCAATGTGGAGATAGTTGCTCACTGCTCAGGGCTCTTTAAAAACACTCCTCTTTCTGTTCTTGCTGCTGTGGCCTGTTAAGAGACTGGGCTGGGAAGGCCCAGATGGGTCAAGCAACATTTCCCAGGTCACCCAGCAAATCTGAAGGCAGAAGTGGGCTCCCAGCCCAGAGCACCCAGGTCTGCTCTGCCCCCCTCCTAGGTTTCCTGCCATTGACAAGGTCACAGTCCTCTTCCTGTGACTTTGCCAGAGGCTGCTGTACCTGGAGCAGGGTAGGCGCAGGGAGAGCAATGTGCTTTCCTAATTAGCTCCCGGAGGGGAAGTGTGGGCGCTCTGGGACACAGGACAGTCAAGACCAGTGTCCCTGGACACTGGGAATTGAGGGAGAGGGCGGGTAAGGGGGTAGGTCTCCTGGGCAGAGTGGCCTCTGGGGACCCTTCTCCTTTGTGTCCCACACTAATGGGCTGTGGGCTGTACCACTAGCTCCAGCCTATGTGGCGGGGAGGCAGACATTTCTGGTCTCCCTGGTCTTCCTCCTGTTCTGTCTGTAGAGAGGACCGAGTGAGTGGGTTAGCTTGATCCTGTGGAGACTGACACAGCTGACATTAGGCAACTGTACTCATCTGCAAAATAGGCAGCCTCACAGAGCCTCTGCCAGAGGGTCAGATGCATCTTGGGAGCACAGGGCATGGGAGCCGGGCAGCAGGTTAAGAATGGAAAGGGCTTGCTAAGTATAAGCATTTTAACAATGGTGTGTGAACGTCCCTTGCTGAGTTAGGGTGGCTGCCTGGCCTCTGTTCCTGCCTCTCCCAACCTTCCTCCTCGCTTTCTCTGATCTTGGCTTCGCTGGCACCTAGGTCCTCCGGCTACCCTGAGCTCTAGTAGCCCTGTTCCTCACGGTGGAAACATGGTGCACACTCCCAGGGCTGCTGGCTCACCACCCAGACAAGGGAAGGACTGCTCTGCCCCTCCCTTTGGTCACATTTTATTTTTGTGTATGCATGTGGGAGGCACACATGGACACTTATGTCTGTTCTCTCCTTCCACTATGTGTGTTTCAAGGATTAAGCTCAGGCTGTCAAGCGTGGTGGCAAGCGCCAATGGTTGAGCCATCTCAAGGGCCCCTGCTTTTGAGTTTTAAAAGTGGACCAACTCAGGATGTCACCTGTCATTATATGAGTCTCCCCAAACTAAGCTAAGGTGGATACCAACTTCTGCCTTCAGCACCTGAGGTAAATCATGCAGGCTAGGTGGAGGTAGGTCAAAGTAAGATACACTCACAGAAGGCAGCATGAGCAGTTAACGGAAGAACGGGGCTGTCTCCAGACTGACTCTGGACAGCAGCAAGCTCCACTGATGGGCGAGGGAGGACCATAAAAACCTGTGAGAGGTAACCTGAGTGAAGAATTGGTGTGGGGATGTGGGGTGCTAAAGCAGACCCTACACCACATGCCCTTTAGTGGCTTCTGAATTTGAACCATGAATCTCTTCCTTATTCAAAAGTAAATGTAATGTGGATTTCTTTGGCCACCGCCCAATGGTGTTCATAACACTGAGCGAAAGGAAGGTTGTGAAGAGAGCCTGACTATGGCTTCCAATCCAAGCCTTTGCCACAGCTGTGACAATCTAAGTCCTAAAGAGGAGTCTGTCTGCAAGTCTCAATGTCCACTGCCCTCCTCATACTTAGCTGGGATACACACCATTTATTTAAAAATACCTTTATTTTGACCCCCTCCCTGATTCACTCACATATCACATGCACACAGGCACACACACACACACACTTTCAAAAATAGTCTTTGGTTTTCTAAAATTTCTGCCTTGTCCCTGGCCAGCTAGGCCTGGATGGCTAGATAGGTCCTTGTGGCTCTCCAGGGTGAGCCCTGTGTCCAGGCCATTGTCCTCTAGTCCCTACACAAAGCGGGAGTGGTTTAGGCTTCCGGAATCTTCTCCCTTGTCCAGCTAGGGGCTGACTCGTGGCCTCTTTCTCTGGAGTCCTTCTTGGAGAAAACACTGCAGGATATCCAGACTCATCTCCGAGGACCTCGGAGGGGGGCTACACCCCTCACTTTCAAGCAGCTGCCCCCCAGGTCACGTCGGCTGCCCTGCAGGAGAGAAAGAGGTATCAGGAGGATGGTGAGTCTGTTGAAAAGGCAGAAGAGACTCATGGAGTGACACTGTTTAGGAACAACAGCAAGGTCAGAGGGAAGCAAATGCCACTTGGGGGGAGGGGATGGAGAGAGGAAGAGAGAGAGAGCACCAGCCAGCCATTGCCATGGGTGCCGCTCTCCAGAGGGGACATCAGGGGCACCTTCCTTTACAACAGTTTACATGGCCCGCTCCTTCCCCATCTGACAAGCTGTTGCCCTAAGGAATCTAAAACACATGCTGGGTGTGCTTGGTACCCTCCTGGAAGCCTAGAATCCCAGAGACAGGAGGTTTACCCATGAGTTAGGCCAGCCTCGTCTACATAGTGAGTTCCAAACTAGACAGAGCTACATAATGAGACCCTGTCTCAAAAACAAAAATAAAAACAAAACAACCCCTCCCCCAAATTTAATACACACATAATATGTACATTTTGGGCAGCAGGTGCTGAGGTTTGAACTCAGAACCTCTTTGTACATGCTAAGTACATTCTCTACCACTGAGCTACATTCCAAGGCCATACAACTTTCAAACACTGTGCAAGGGAGCATACCCTCAGCTCTGGTGTGCGGAGGAAGATTTCTCTATGAAGGATACTGCATCCACTTGTTACAGCTGGGGACATCCCCTGGAGTAAACCAAGGAGGGATGGCCCTGTCAGACCCGAGCCCAGGAAGTGGCTGGGAAGGGCACTCTCCCAGCCTGGGGCTGGAGCCCTGCAGGGGTCAGTCAGGGCGGTTTCAAGCTAATGGTAGGAATTCCTGAAGCCACCTGTCCTTCAGCCTTGCACCTCTCACCCCTATGCTTGGATTGGACCTGGGTTAGACCCTCGCTGGGAGCTCACAGAGAGCTCTCAGCCCTGCACGGTCTTCTTCCTTCCCTTCTAACAGTGTGCAGCTATGCAGCCTACGCTGACTTTGAACTCCATTTCCTCCAGCTTCAGCCCTCCTTCGTCTGAGTGCTGGGTTACAGGCCTGTGCTCCATGCCCAGCTTACTTCGCACTCCCTCTTTTGAGGACTCCGATGTGGCCCAGATACTCCAGTTGCTTAAGAGCTGGGGAGAACCCCACAGCCTGCCAAGCCACCCCATTTTCAGGCCCCATATAGAATAGAATATCACAGTAAGTGCTCAGTTGGCTGGGTGTGGCTGATCTGGTGGTGACCTCAGGGGACCATCTGGGAGCTCTGCCTCTGCTGCCTCCTGCCTCTGCCCCAGCCCAGGTTGGGGCAGATCCATCCAGATGTGATCCCAGCCTCCCTGGAGGCTCTCTGGGCCCAGGGACATGATGTTCATTCACAGGCAGGGCTATTTTGAGGGCCGAGGCCATGGTCCCAGCAGAGCCTGGGGCTTGGGCTTCTCAGACTCTGGCAGGAATAGCTAAGAAGGGTGGATGGGGTGGGGGATGGGGGGTAGGGAACAGAATACTCCCTCACTTCACTCTTAGGTCCTCAGAGACAAGGAATACCACCTCCTACCCTAAGTCTGGAGGTCTTTCAGAGAACTGAGTTCTGTGGGAATGCTGGGACAGTTTACTCCGTGAACCTCAATTTCTTCACCTGTGGAATGGACACCCTCTCAGGTGCAGTGGAATGTGAATACAGCTGTGTCCACTGCCAAGAACCCTGAGAAGAGGTTCTGACCAGGTCCAGAGCGAGACACTCCTGCTCTAACAGGAGTTCCCTGCTAGACCGAGCCTGTAACACAGTTATTACTTTACAGGATAAACAAGCTAACACAGGCGGCACATACTAACAGTAAAGTTCTTCCTGTGCGGTACTGGGGACAGAACCCACAGCCCCACTTGTGGCAGCCCAGCATCTTACTGCTGAGCTGTAGGTCCTGCCCTGGTTTTACTTTTCAAGACAGGGTCTTACTAAGCGGCTCTGCAGGCCTTCCGCTTGGGATCCTTCTGCCTCAGTCTTCTTGGGAGTTGGGGGTTGCAGGCCTGAGCCACCATTCTCTACAAGAAGAGCCTAAGAACACAGTCAACTGGTCCATAAACACTTATGATGGGCAGCATCCTCCAATGGCACCTCCTGGCACCCTGTCAGCCTTCTGCTGTTGAGCTGGGCACACCAATAGGAAATAGCTTCACATAAGGCTCCTGTCCAGCTCTACGCCCAGATGTCAGAGGGAAAACAAGGCAGAGACGAGAATCCACTTTCCTCTCGATACTGCTACCACAGAAGTAACCTAATCCCGTCCCCGAGCTGTAGGAAGGAGCCGTAGGGAACATGTCCATGGCAACTCCAACAACCCCAGACCATTCAGGATCAGAGGAAGGTAGTGGCCTGGGATGGAATGGGATCTGGGACCTTGGAGCTTCTTGACCTCAGACCTCAGAAGTGTATAGGGGCTCCCCAAAACATCTGGTATCTTGCAGACAAGTCCTGGAGGGCTAGCACTGGTGAGGATCACCCCTCTGGCCTATTCCCAGAGGAGCCCTATGTGACTGAGCATGGCTTCTATAACCAAATTTGGTTGGGTTCTTAATCCCACAGACAGATTCCAAGGCAGCAGTCAGCCGCAGGCCAGGTCCTATGAACTATGGGGCGCCCCCCCCCCATCCTACTGAGGAGCCCCCATTCTGACCTCTCCAGTGGTGAGCACAGATGCGCTTGTCTGCAGGCCTTTCCCACTTTCCAGTTAGCTAGGCCAGAGTGCCAGGTCTTCTCTGTCCAAGCAGGTGGGGGTGGCCACAGGGCTCCTTCTCCTTCTCTGACTGCTAAGGGGTCTTAATGATGAATGTGAGCACAGATCAGTTCTTGGAAGACATCTGTCATTGTGTGCTCTACCTCTGTCTTTAATCTACCTCTCACTTCTTTGTCTAGACCAGCAGCTCTCAGCCTGTGTCTCCGGACAACCCCATTGGAGGGTGGAACAACCCTTTCAAGGGGTCACATACCAAATATCTACATTAGGATTCATAACAGTAGCAAAATTATAGTTACGAAGTAGCAGCTAAACAGTTTTAAGCTTGAAAGTCACCACAGCAGGAGGAATTGTATTAAAGGGTCACTACAGTAGGACAGTTGAGAACTATTGCTCCAGGCCGAGACTGCAATCCCCTGCTCCCAATATACATGCTCTAAGTTACCTGTTCCCACCCCTTCCCCACGTGACTGCCTCTATTTCCTCACATCTTTTAGGAATTTAGTACAGAAGCTTTTCAGTCTCAAATCTGGGACTGGGCTTCCCCTGGGCTCTCAATGTCCCATCAAATCACAGTATCCCTTTCTTCATCTCCTTGGCCCTGATGCTATCCTGGGAGCACCTTAGTGGCTTATAAGTAGGGCCACACCTGCTTATCTGGGCACACAATCTCAGAGCCAACAAAAGCCGTCGGCTGGGTGATTAGAGATGGCTGATATTGATGAATGCAAAAAGAAGCATTAAATAAAGTAGTGCTGTGATTGGCCCTGCTAGCCTTTGCATCCCAGATGTAGACCTGAAGGCCAGCTCTGATTTGCCTCCCCAGCCTGGGGCATTGACAGGGACCCTCAAATGCATACCACTCAGAGGTCAAGACGACTCACTCAGAGAAAGTGAGGGCTGGGAAGACAGCCTAGGAGTTTGTGCCAGAGAGCTGGTCTGAGGCCAGGCCACTGAGGCCTTCATCCTCCATTCCCAGGATGGAGCAATGAGAACCAGTGAGCAGAGCTGAAGGAGACTGGATACAGTTCCCCCAAGATCTTCCCTCGATGACTATGGAAAGCAAAGCTAGATTCTCTGAGCCTCAGTTTCTTCAGGGGTAAACAGTAGCTGCTGATCTCTTTCCTCAATGCAAGACAAGCCCAGATTGTAAGGGGTGAGCCTAGGGCCAAGCAGGCCTACGTGAAGTTTCGCCTAAGAGGGACCCAGAGACTTCTGCTGCTCCCCAGTGCCCAGCCAGCCTCTTAGCTTAGACACAAGCAGACAACAGTGTCTCTTCCTAGCCCCACATCCTTTTGGGGCTGGGCACTCTTTAGGAAACGCTGGTTGGGGAACCCGGCTCTAGAGTACAGGTATGTGTCCCTATTTTCTTCTCAGTTTCCTGCTCTTGGGACAGGTCTTAGGACCTGGAACAATTTATTAAAGATGTTAGCTCAAAGCGATACCTACCTAGTAACCCCAGAGCCTGTTTGCTGTAAATGTGGACAGTGCCTTTATCTGAACCGCCACAGGGATAATTGAGGGGACAACAGGATACCTGCCCAGAGAGCGAGCATCAAGCAAAGAGATAGGTCCCAGAGTGCAGGCTCCTCTTAAAACGCAAGTAAGTCGGACAAGAACTTTCTGGGCTCTGCTCTACCCTTTCAGTTGGGGGACTAAACAATAAGTTCTGCTCCACTTTAATTTCTAGGGCAGGAGGCACTGTTCCCGCCGCTGCTCCGAGGTCTCTTAGCTTCCATGGGGGCCCCTGACTCCCAGGAGACCGGCTCTCGCCCCCAAGCCGGACTGCGGGGCGGCAGCAGGCGCCGCGCACTCACCCCCTTGCGCTGGTTGCTGAGACAGAAGGTGCAGATGGAGCGCGGCTGACGGCCGTCGGCGGCGGGGACCGCGCTCTTGCCACCGCCCGCCGCGCGGAAACACGGCTGCCCGTCGTCGGCCGAGTCGCCCAGCAGCAGCACGTTGGCCAGGTGAGCGATGTAGCTGGACGCCAGACGCAGGGTCTCGATCTTGGACAGCTTTCGGTCCACGGGCTCAGTGGGGATGAGCGTGCGCAGGGCGGTGAAGGCCGTGTTCACGCTCTGCGTGCGGTCTCGCTCGCGCGCGTTGGCCGCCTGTCGCTGCCGCACCACCACCACGGGGCCCGCGCCGCCGCTCGCCCGCCGCCCGCTCCCGGGACCCGGGCCACGCCGTGCCGCCTCCAGCCCTTCGCAGCAGCCAAACGACTGGTCCGACGCGTCGCTCTCGCTGCGGTTCTCCTCGTCCTCGCTCAGCAGCCGCACGTCCGGGTATAGCACGTGCGCGCCGACCGGGCGCAGCAGCGCGAACGCCATGGGCGCCCGGCCGCGGGCCTCCGCTCGCCTGGTCCCCGAGCAGCCACCCCCGCCTTGCGCTCCCGCGCGCTCCCACGGCCGCGCCGGTCCTCGCCTTATAGCCAGGGGAGGAGCCAATCACGAGACAGCCCCAGCGGGACCAATAGAACTCCCCCCTGCTCCGCCCCGCCCCGGCCAATAACTATGCGCCTGCCTCTGGGTCCCCCAAGTTGAGAGTGGCCCTGGAGCTCCTGGCCCTCACCGAAGGCTTTGGGTTTGGGGCTGTCCAGGCGCGCAGATCTGGATTCCTAGGAGACCGCTGGCAGGTCCCTGTTAGCATGACCTGTTTCCTCCGTCCCAGTGTGAGCAAATCCCTGCGCTCCAAAGTCTGATCCAGTGTCCCAGTAGTTTCGATGTACGGTCAGAACCGCGGCCAGTGCTTTGGACTAAGAGCTTCTCAAACTAGACTGTCCAAGTTTCATTCAGCAGTTCCGAGTGTGGCCCAGGAAACTGCGTTTTGTCTGAGCTCACCAGTGTGCACTGGGATGCTGGAGCTGTCCGAGAGGAGCAAAGACAATTTTTTTTCTTTTCTTTTCTCTCCTCTTTCCTAGCAAAACAAACTCAGGTCCCATTCAGTCACTTAATAACTATTTGACCGGGCTCTACGATATGGTTTTCGTTGGAAGATAAAGATCAGAACAAAAAGAACTTTTCCTTCTCAGACCCTGGAGTCTGGTGGAGCTGAGGTTGTAAGGCAGTGCCCATGATATGCAGATCTTCACCACTCTGGGAATCCCCACAGGCTCCGTTCATCTCCTGTCGCCCCCACCTCGACCCAACGCCCCGCCGCCAGTTTTTTTCAGTATTTCAGACTGAAGTCTGGGCATTCTCCTCTGTATAGGACCTAGGGAAAATAACTGAGCAAATGGTGGCCACTGGGGTCCCCGAGTCACGCATATCTGCTTCTCGGTATAATGCCAGAAGGGATCAAAGCAGCATCCACTTGACCTTGAAAAAATAACGTGTTTTTTTTTTTTTTTTTTGGTTGTTTATCATCTCAAATGGTGGCCAGAAGTGCATAGAGCTGAAAGCTTGTAGGAACTTACTGGTTTTCTGGAAGATGTCTTTCAGCTCCCAGGACTGTGTTTCCCCAGCCCCTAATCTAGTCCAGAAACGGGCCTAGGATAGAGCCAATGGGGGAGGAAACCCTAAAGTCTTCAGAGTCCAAGGTCTGTAGGGATAGTCTGTCCCCACACCTGGATCCCCAACCCCCATACCATTTGACCGTGACCCAGCCAGGCAGGGCTTTAGTGAGTAGCCTGCTCAGGCTCCTCCCCACAGGGCCAGCCGTACACAGCTCCTGCGCTCCAGCCGGGGCTGCTTCCTGAGCCCATGAATTATTACTGACCGGGAGATTTCCTTCCCTGTCTGCGCCTCCTCACAGGGGCTCCCAGCTCCCTTCACTTTCGCTTTCTCCGGGTTTCCCCCTCCCCTCTGCTCCTGACCCTCTGGAGGCTTCGAATTCCTGTCCAGCCCCCTCCCAATTCCAGATCTAAACTGGAGAGGCAGGAGGGCCCGCCCCCGAAGGTTCATTCATTCAGTTGCTCTTTGGGCAGGTTTGGACACAAGGGACCTTGAAAGTAAAATAAAACCATGAATGAGACCCAGTGGCTGGCTGCAGCAGAGGAAAGAGAGTTGTAAACAAAGAATTTTAGGACAATGTGGTCAGAGCCAGCCAGGGTCTGGCATCAAAGAGATCTGGCTCCAATTCAAGGCCAGCGGCTTCTTGGGGTCTCATTTTTGATGCTCTGGAAAATGGGACTAAGAATACCTCCCATTCTTAGAGCCAAGGAGAGTCCCTAGATTCTCTGCCAAGAAATTGGGGCTTGGCATACAGCAAGAGTTCAATACCAGAAGTGGAGTTTGTATTATTTTGTCCACAGCTTGGGGAAAGAATCAAGTAGAGTCTGCTTTTCCAAGACTTGTCACAAGCAGTGGGCCAGAGCTTCTGCAGCATTCTTGGCCCATCTATGTGACAGGCTCAGTTTCTCTCAGTTCATGCCCCTTACTCTCCAGCCACACTGGCCTCTCTCCGTCCCCTGGTATACCTGTAGCTGATCCTGTCACTTCCTCCAAATCTCATCTCTGTTAGGGGCCTTTCTTGGCTGCCAGGGCTAGAGAAGTGGCTGTTCCTCTTACCTGGCAGTACCCCAACTCTTCCTACCTCTCTTATCTCCTGATGCTATGGAAATAATAGTCTACAGATACTGAGTGACTGTTGTGACAGTCCCTGTTGATTGTCAACTCCATAAAGATCTAAAATGACTGGGAAATGGACTTCTGAGGATACCTGTGAAGGTTGTTTTTCCTTAATTGGGCCAATTGAAGTGTGAAGACTCTGAATGTGAGGAATACCATTTCATGGGCTGGGCCCTGGACCAATATAAAGGAGGAAGCTGAGCACTAGTGAGCACATGCCTGCTCTCCACACTCTTTCTTTCATTTACTATGGATCCAATATGATTGGCTGCCTCAAGCTCCTGTTGCTGTGATTCTCCCACAGTGAACTGTGAACTGAAACCAACCTTTTTCCCTAAGTTGCCTTCATAGGTGTTTTTATCAGCAATGGGAAGACTCTACAATAGCACTGCTATATGTTCAGCAGTTTGGGGGGCTGGGAATGCTGTTTTTGTTTGTTTGTTTGTTTGTTTTTGTTTTTGTTTTTGAGACATGGTTTCTCTGTGTAGCCCTAGCTGTCCTGGAACTCACTCTGTAGACCAGGCTGGCCTCGAACTCAGAAATCCACCTGCCTTTGCCTTGGGAATGCTGTTGTAAACACATTCCCTCTCCCTCTCTCCACACCATCCATCTCCACTAACACATTCTCTCCCTCTCTCCACACCATCCATCTCCACTGGGATGAAAGCTCCATAGGAGATTTTGTTCATTTTTACTTCCCGCCCATTGCTACCTCAGTAGTACCACTCTTCCCATTTTGTACACAGAGAAACTGAGGTTCATCAAGGAAGAAAAGGTACCTGTCTGGGATCAACCAGCCAACCAGGGTAGGAGCTCAGGTTGGCCTGAATGCAGAGCCCTCCTTATCAGCTGGCATCTGAGACAGTCCAGTGGATGTGAGGCTGGCTGGAGATCACTCAGCAAGAGAAGGAAGGTTCCAGGCAAGGGGAGCAGCTGCTGGCCCGTTTTCCTGTACAGCCTGGCTTTCTGTGCCATAGAAGCTTTCACATTTGGTCAGAGCCATCAACTATGAAGTCTTTGGGCCTTCCCCCACCATCCTTCTTGGCTGGAGGGCCTGGCCCTTTGGATAGGACCAGCCCAAGCTTGTGCCTGAGTTTAGTGTAGTTTCTCACTATAGTCTGCTTTGTGGCTCCACCCCCCTTCCCCAACCCTGGGTGTAGCGTCTTCTGGTCCCTCATGAGTTCTCTTTCTTCATCCTGATCCTCACCTAGATGCCCACTTAACTATATTTATTAAACATAATTTTATATTATTTAAGACTTTCATACATGCATCCAATACTTTTTGAGCCTAAGTACTCTGCACTCTAAATCTAATTCCTCCCTGACCCACCCCACCCCAATCCAAATGCTCCCCCCTCCCATAAGCCACTGAGTCCCACAGTGATATTTTTGAAGTGTACTCTGGATACACATATGTCCTTTTTAATTACCTGTGGTGCTACTTTGTATGAGTAGGTCAAACTGCAGATGGTACTTACCATAGACCAGCTTCTTGGAGGATTTCCTTTTGTTTAGTTTTGTTTCCTTGCCACTATTATGTGAGCGGAGTTTCACACATGTTCATTGCTGCTTGGCACGTGTGGTAAGCATTCATCACCAGGCCTCCATCCTTAGCAGTGGACCCTGATGGCTTCTGCTGAAGCAAAGGGAAGTTCTGGAACATGACTTAGCAACTCATGTGTGTGTGTGTGTGTGTGTGTGTGTGTGTGTGTGTGTGTGTGTGTATGTGTGTGTGTGCACATTTATGTGCATGTGTGTACATATGTGCTTGTGTACATGTGTTTGTACATGTAGATGTATAATTGTGTTCATGTGTGTGACTCTATGATGCTCACACCAGGACAGTATGGCTAGGGGCACAAAGGGCCTACACACTGAGCCTCAAGACCATTTGGTCTACCATTCGATGCTTGCTTCAATCTACATGTCCCTCAGCAAGATGTGGGGTCTACTTCTCTATGTCACTTTTGCTCTTAGACTCAACTGACTTCCTCATGAAATGAGTACCAGACATCCCTGTTCTCCCTCTGTGGCTTTCTTCCTCAGCTGATGGTGCATTGTCAAGGTGGGGAATTCATGACCACATGCTAAGCTAAAGCCTGGCACACTGGGGACAATAATAAGCAAATTAATGAATGAACTAATAAATGAAGAGGCTGCAAATCCCAACCTACATGGTTGCTGTGGTGGTTAATTTTGACCATCAGCTTGATAGCCACTGGGATCTGTCTGTCTTTGTTCCCAGCACCGAGACAAGTGCCACCATGCCCAACTTTTCTATTTTTATTTCATGTAATTATGGATATTTTGTCTGTACCACACACAGACGTGGTGCTCTCATAGGCCAAAAGTGAGCATCCGATACCCTGGGACTAGAGTTACAGGTTATTGTGGGTGCTGGAAATCAAACTCGGATCTTCTTCAAGAGCTGCTGCTGCTCTTAACTAATGAGCCAATTTTCCAGACCCCCATGTGGGTTTTGGGGTCACACTCAGGTTCTCATCAACTGAGCCATCTCCTCAACCTGGGTCCAGAAGTCCACAGCTGCAGAACTTCTAACAAACAGCGAAGGTAATCAACAAAGTTGGAAGGAAGAGCGGGTTAATAACAACAACTTTAGCTGCATACTTTAATCCTGACATGTGAAACTGGGAGATCATAGCTATTATTGAGTACAGTAGCACCTGGGTACGGGACACCTCTGTGAGCAGCCTGGAAACTCTATAACTATGAGCCTGGCCACTGACCGGGTCCAGTGGAAGGAGAAAAACGGTACTGGTGCTGCAAGCCTGTGTGTTTAAGGTGTTTTCCTATGCAGGGCTCAGTTAATAAAGCAAGCCCTGTTACTGCCTTTCTGCTCTATTTTATGTGACTTCCACTCCCTAGGTTGTATCAGGGACCAGAATGGCTGCTGGACCCGTGCTGTCAGCTTTCCAGCTGGGGTGTGCTGGGGAGGCAGGGGCGCGGGTAGTAAGAAGGAGAAGGAAGAAGGACACTTGTCTGCGAGTTACAGCCTTACTTCTGCTGAAATCCTACTGGCCAAATCTCAAGATTCGACTAAACTTGGCTGAAAATAGTCTTCCTTGCTGGGGACCACACATGCAACCGGGTACTGGGCTGCTATTAGCAGAGAAGGAACAAGAACGGGTCTCGGGAAACAAGGATGCAGCTGCTGGAAGACGTGCCCACTCCTGAGATGGCAGAGCGTCACACATTCAAGTTCTCCGATGTCACTGCCACTTTCTGTCCTGGGAGCTTAGAGATCTGCATCTCAGTCTTTCCGTTTGTAGAAGCTCAGCAAAGCTACCTCACGGCCCTGAGGGTTTTGTGAGTTTAGAAACACACTGTTTGCCACAGCCAGGCACTCACTAACCTCCTGTGCACTGTTCAGTTCCCACCGACGGTTTCCTTAAAGCCAGATAGCTGTCAAGTGCAGACACTGGACAGGCGGCAGTGCTCTCTTACTTTGTCCCATTGAAATCCAAGAGAACAAAGTTGAGGTCCAGGTCAGCACTTTGCACACAGTGAGCCGGTGAGCTGGGGGAGTGTGCTGAGGAAACTGTCTTCGTGGGGATGTAGGCTTCGTCTTGTTCTGTTTTGTGTCACAGGGACAAGGCTTCTCCCTCCACCGCACGTGACTTTCCCACCATGGATGAACACCTGTGATTTCACCAATAGAATTCCACTCTCCACACCATACCCTCTTTCATTCTTTCTTTCTTGAGAGATGGTCTCCCTGTCACCCAGTAGAACTTGCTATGTATGTAGCCCAGGCTGGCCTGATCCTCCTGCCTCATCCCTCTGAGTAGCTGGGATGATAGGCCTCCGTATCAGGCTTTGTTTCTCTTTCCTGAGAGCACAATATGATCAGAACAAGGCAGGCATAGGTAGGTAGGCACGTGCTGATCCTGAGGCAGAAGAAAGTTAACAGGGACATACTGACATGGCCAGAGTGCCACTCTTTAAGGGACACTAAAATATGAGTAAAATGTTGGAGAAAAATGTGCTTCCTGGGACTTCTGAACTAAACACATAGTGTATGTTGGAATAATATATATACTCGATACAGGGTCATATAACCACAGCTGGCCTCAGACTTTCTATGTAGCCAAGGTGACCTTGAAGTTCTGATCCTCTATTACCTTAGAGCCGAGATTACAGGCATATGGTGCCAGATTTTATATGGTAGTGGGGACGGTTCATTCCAGGCTGGTATCCTACAAACAGCTCCATCCTCAGTCCTTACATAAATACTACAAGGAGCTTGCTGAGCCCTTTCCTTGACAGTGATGTTCCTCCTTCAATCCTCAGAGCAGCCTTGGGAGCTAAATACTAACATGCTATCTTGCAAACGGGTAGACTATAGAACCAGGAGGCTGTGTACCTTGCTGAGACCATATATCTAAGAACGACCAGAGTTATCGTCTATATATTGCTCACCCAGGGAATTCAAGCTCGGATGCACACAAAGCTCTGCCCCAGGGGAGTGGGCTTTACAGTCATCTGTCATGATTTGATTTTGTCTTGCAGAAGATGCAAGTCTGGGGACAGAATAGAACTTTCCAGGAACAGAGAGAAAGCTGGTGCTTCTGTGCGTGCCTCTCTGCAGACCAAGCCTCTAAAGGGCATGTCAGGCTGTTGCTAAAGGCTGTCCAGGAAAAGCATGTGCCAAATGGTTCAGCCCACCTAGATGCCTACGTGGCCAAGGTTGGCCTTGGCACCAGTTCCAAATGAGATGGAGCCAGATAATGTGAAAGGTCAAGGGAATGGTGTGGCTGGGGGTGTGGCTCAGTGGTAGAGCTAGGGTTTGCCCAGCTTGGACAGGAGGATTTTCATAGAGGGTTACAGTTTTGATGTCCCCTGAAAGCTCCTATGTGAAGCTTGCTTTTTTTTTTTTTTGCCAGCCTTTGGGGAAATGGTTGGCTCGTGAGGACCCTTGACCCCGGTAACAGATCTGTAACTTGATGGCATTAGTGAAAACTAACAGGTGGGACCAGGTTGGAGGAAGTGGGTGACTTCAAGCATGCTTTTGAAGGATGCTTGATGGCCTTGTCCCTTTCTGGTCTTTCTCTGCTCCTTGGCTGTTATGAAGTGAGTGATTTTGATTTCCTACGATAGCCCACCCTCATCCCAGGTCCAAAGAAACGATAGATCCAGTAGACATAGATAGAAACCTCCAAAACAAGGGTCTAGATGAGTCCTGCATCCTTCCTGGTTGTCTAGTCCACATCGTTTGTCATAGTACCAAAAGCAAACATGGATGAGATATGAGACCAGAGAAATCTGGGAAGACTTCCTGAGAGAAGTGTCTCGTTGCCATTTAGAAATTTATATTAAGTAAGGGTGCTTAATGATAGAAGAGTATTTCAGCCTACTCCATGTGGTCCACAGCGGTCCTGGCATGAGAAGTCTGTCTGTGGGCTGTGGTCAGGTTGGACACACGGATGCTGCTCTCTACCACTCCTCAGCCACACCTCTTCGACAGATCCCAGTGTGCCTTGGGTGACAGTCAGCCTAGCTGACACTACTCGCCTTCTCGGCCTATGTCACAGCTAGAGGTGGCTGTGTGGTTCAGTGTGGCCAGTGAGGAGAGGACAGAGATTCCCAGGGAGGGCCCCTTACCCAAATGAAATTACAGAGACTCCCGAGATGGCTTCTGGCTTTTACCCTTCCTGGAATGGAAATGAAATCCTGGAGACACAGCAATCAGCTTGAGGCTGGGAGGACAGAAGTCCCATGCCAAGGATGGCCGAGTGGAAAGATGGGGCAGTTGAGTCTCTGATGACTCTTTTTTGCTTTTTTGAGACAGGGTTTCTCTGTGTAGCCCTGGCTGTCCTGGAACTCACTCTGTAGACCAGGCTGGCCTCGAAGTCAGAAATCCGCCTACCTCTGCCTCCCAAGTGCTAGGATTAAAGGCGTGCGCCACCACGGCCCGGCTGCTCTGATGACTCTTTAAAAAGCCACAGCAGCCTCCGTGCAATGTCTTCCAAACTTGATGTGACCATTACTCTCCTGAATCCACAGCAGCTGTGATCACTGGAATAAACCCAACATGCATAAGACTGGGCCAATCAGCAGTCTATCATGGAGCGGGGAGGGGCTCATGAGACCTCATCCCTCGTGGTAACTAATGGTTGTTGGGGACGGGAGAGATATTTCCCCTCTGTGGTACAGCTGTTCATAAGTTGCTGTGTTTGGGTAGACAGCTTCTTACATATGCTTACATATATATGCAATCTGATGAAACCACTGCATGTACAATTAAGTGTACGTGTATACACACACACACACACACACACACCCACACACACACACACACACACACACAGAGAGTTATGTGACAGACAAATCTTCCTGGGGAGATGCAACACAAGTCTATCCATCCCAGATAGGGAAGTGTGGATACAACCAAAGTTCAACGTGGTGAGCCAATGAGTTTTACTGGGGTTACTTACTTATACAAGTATGGATGTGGCGTTACTTACTGGAACAGAAATTACCCAAAGACAGCTTCATCAGCAAAGCCCACCCCAGCATTGGTGACAGATGACAGAGCTGGGAACTTGGAGCACACTACACAGCCTGCAGATAACTCAGCAGGCTGGACAGTGTCCTTTGCAAGTGACTCTGGTATAAACCTCTTCCAGACAGCTTGGCTGGGTTTTTCAGCTCGGCTTGGCTGAGACTCTCCTTTGTAGCTCAGCTCAACTCCTCTGAGAGGAACTCTCAGCTTTTATTGCTTGCTCTAGCTGCAGGGGAGGCCTAGTGAATCTGTTCAGTTTCAGGGACTTCCTGAGGTTATCCTGAGTTGCTTAGCTTCCTTCCTGTTTAAGGAACTTTCCTGCAGGATGGAAGCTGTGTTCAGGAGGACTAGTTGGGTAGAGGAGGGGCATCAATGGGAGTGGGACAAAAGAAGGGAACAGGGGTGACTATAATAAAATTATATTATAGACATCCATGAAAATAATGAAAACAGTTATGTGGGCAGGCAAAGGGACAGCTCTGGTCACTTAGTGCAGGTGACCTTCTGTGACCTCAGACACTGGGTTGAGGTACTGTAGCACCTGTCTTGCTCTCTGCGACCCTCTAGCTTTTGAGGCTCAAAGTTGCTACTGAAGGAATGTCAGTGCCCTGAGGCCACTATGCCAGGAGGAAGCCAAGGCGGCAGGAGGCCAGAGGAAGTGCTTCTGATTAGTCTCTTCTCACTGCCGGCCAGGTCTAGGGAGCAGAATTCTCATACAAGTCCTTCAACTGGGACACTGTCTTGACACATCAGGCTTCCCAAGTGGAATCGTAGGCACCACAGAACAAGCCCTTGCTGTGGTGTCCATGACGCACAGCACCAGCTTGTGGTGGACAGACCACCTGGTGAATCTGACATTAGGCCATGACAAGGAAGTAAGCTCAGGCAGGAATCTTAATTTTAGGGTGGAACAAAAGAAGTAGGCTTCAGGCAAGAATCTGATTGGGGGCTTGGACAAGGAAGTGGGCTCAGATATTTTGGTCATTCTGACAAGCCCTTAGAGACAGCTATCCCAGGAGTGATCAGGGGACTTTGCTTCTTGCCTTGCTTGTTCCTTATTGTACTGTTAGTTCTTATTACTTGCATGTAATTAAAAATGGTATAAAAGTGGACTGGGAAAAAATAGACCTGCCTTCAGTCTCAGAATTGACTGAGGTCATGCTACAGTGTTGTCTAATTGTTTTTCCTTTTTAATCCTCACTCCTGCTCTGTTGACCGACTGAGTGGGCTTGGTCAAAACATATATGTCTTCTTGTGGTTAGGGACATTAGACATGGTTCTATGCTACATACAGGGTCATTTTTGTTTATTTGTTTGGTTGGTTGGTTTTTGGTTTTGAGACAGGGTTTCTTTGTGTAGCCCTGGCTGTCCTGGAACTCACTCTGTAGACCAGGCTGGCCTCCAAGTCAGAAATCCGCCTGCCTCTGCCTCCCAGGTGCTGGGATTAAAGGTGTGCGCCACCACCGCCCGGCTCATACAGGGTCATTTTAAGCAGTGCAGTCACCACCCCAGGGGCACAACAGGTAGGGAAATGTGACATGAAGTGACATTGTGACAAGCTGAAAGCCGAACAGGAGGCAGCGTGCTGATCTGTTTGGCTTTAGCTGGGACTCACTCGGGTGACTCACTCCCTCCCACCAGTTCCACCCCTCGCCTGTCTGCCCCATGTGCATGCCTGTTGATGTGAAGTTCTGATAAACTTCACTTGCACAGAACCTGTCGGGACTGACTGCAATTTAATATGCTCAGTGCTCAAGATCCTGGTTGCTAAGTGGGAAAGTGAAGCACAGGTCAGGTAAGGGCACTGGTGCCATTTATGAAATATGGGTGCTGAGGTGTCCTACCGGGTTTGACAAAGGACGCTGAGGGACAGAACATAACAATGGCTATTATGTGTTGGGTGTCAGCAGTGTGCACACCCAGTATCCTTCCCTGCTCCAATGGCACACATTCTCTCAGGAAGCCAGTTTCAGAGAGACAGCTCTGTCTGCAAAGCCAGGTTTAAGATCTTTCCAACCAGACAGGCCCAGCTGGATCTCCAACTCCTTCTGCAGAGTGCCAACCCGTGCTGACCCACCTTACTACTACCTCTCCTATTTCCTACACTTGCCTTGGACTCCTACACCTCCCTGCCAGTCTGGCATACTGTACTTCCCAGTAAGTAGATGTACCGTGATCACCAATAGGCATCTGGGGCCTTTAAATGCTTGTTTGTTTATTGCGGGGTTGAGGTATGCATGCCACCATGCCTGTGTGGAGGTCAGAAGAAGCTTGCAAGAGTCAGTTCTCTCCTTCCCCCATGTAGGTTCCAAGGATCGAACTCAGGCTGTCAGCCTCTGTGGCAGGCTTCCTCCTCCTCCAAGCCATCTCAACTCACCAGCAGGGACCTGAGACCTTTGAAACAGCTTTGCGGGGGGGGGGGGGGGGGGGGGGGGGAAGCTGAGCTTGGGAAAGATTAGTGTCAATTCAGGGCGAGAGCCTGGAGGGTCTTGAATCCATCTTCCGAGGTCACCTCCCACACAGGGTTAAAACAGCCCAGCATCCTTCCGGCTGAGCGGAAGTTGTGTTCTGAGAGGCGAGTGGGCTCTGGGGGGATGTTTTTCTTCTCCATTTGTCTGCTTGTGGCTGGCCCATAAAATCCACCGGAACTCCATGCTGGACTGAGGAATTCCCACTGACTGAAGCGGCTGTGGAGCTCACAGACTGGGGGCAGGGTAGGGCTGGTAAGGGCATCTATCAGAGTATCTTTGAGGTTCCAATTCCTGGCCAGTGATCTCTTCCTCTGGCCACCTGGAATTCCTGGGGATACAAAGCAAGGAAGAGGTGACTTTCCTTACCTGTCCTAAAGTGAGTTGGCATCTAAGAGACAGAGAGGAGTTGTCACTGGCCTGTGGCTCAGGCCCTGTCTGTCCCACGTCCACCTCTGTCCACCTCTGTCAATAGCGTACCTCACAGGAATTTCCTGCCCAGAAACACAATGCACGTGTTACCCTATTGCACGTGGATGAGGTGACCTGCCCATGTCACCCGCTGTAAAGAGCAATGCAGAATTCCAACCCAGACTGCAGGTGCCAGAGACTACCATGCCACCAGACCCTCTCTCCCTTTTCCCAGGATGTGGGGTCCTAGTCTCTGTACCCCAGGATGTTTTCATTCAAGATGTGGCTTGTACTTACCTCCTCCAGGAAGCCTGTCTTGACTCACCAAGTGGGCTGCCTATCTGAAATGTGACTGGTTTGACCACTGGGCTCTGAACCCACGGTAAGCAGAACCAGTTTTAAGTCCATGCCATCCCATCCCGGCTAGCACCATCCCACACAGCTGCCTTCAACTTGCCTCAAAAACTTGAAGTGTTCGGGATCCTCTTAGAATGTGGTCTCCCTTGAGAAGAGAGGCAGGGCTGGGTCCGTGCCGCTTGAGTCTACATGGGCTTTGTTACCTTTCACCAATGCAAAGGGGCAGAGGTGACTCTTTGACTTCCAAGGTGGTTCCCTGGCTGTCCTGTCCTCAGAGTACAGAGTTATACAAAGGACAAATGTTCTGAGGGTGGCCAAGCCTCTGGCATGGCTGCATGGAAACAAACCTGTTATTTGTCGTGCTTACTAAATTGTCTGGTGCTGAGGCCCCTGACTGTCAGCTGTAGTTCTACCCAGCCTTTGAAGTCTAAAATCCTATAAGGTTCTGACAGCTCTGTCCCCTGCTGTGCCCAGCCCGAACTCACAAGCTGAAGAAATTGATGTCATACTGAGATATTGAGGTTTGGGGTAGCTTTTTATATAGTCACTGCTACCCTAGGGATCTTCTCCCTTCATCTCCCGTGAGGAGCCCCAAGGATGGGAGAAGCTGGCAAGCTTTTAGCCCAGTTGGTTGATGCTCCCCCACTGCACCCCCTCACCCAGTTTGCTGCTGACATGGGAACCACAGAAATGGTCTGGATGCAGATATCAAGCCGGGTCCTGACCCCTCACAAAACTCTCCTTTGGTTTCCAGATCACTGTGGCAACAATCAGATCCTGGCCATTTTCCCCTGCCCTGTGTGTGACCCCCTTTCCTGTCCTACTGTACCTCTGTCCTGGCTCTTATTCTCTCTGCTTGCTGGTTTGCCAGCCCCACTGGCCTCTTGTTTGTTCCTTAAACACCAAGCCCATGCACTTGAGGACAATGCTCCATGGTATAGAAGTTCTTTTACTCCTGTGCTTCCTAGCCCAGTGCCTCATCTTCAAGTATCCAATGTTGCCTTTTGTTCTTTGCATTTAACACCATGGCCCTTTACTGCCTAAGATACCACATGCTTTACTTACATTTCTTCCACTATTTTTCTCCCTGCTCTGTCCCATCCTCTCCATCCCAGAAAGCCAGTTGTACATGGTGGGAATCTTTACCTATTCATATCTTACTCTCCCCCGAGTAAAAGACGAATTGCAGGAGCCCCAGGGATGCTTATGTCTTTTCTGCTATTGGTATGGGAAGGTGGATGGGGCTTTGAAAAGGGCAGGACAGGGATGCTGGTTTTGGTTGATGTGGCCAAAGTTGAAGTACACTCCATGGAAGGGACATCGTTGAGAACCCCGAGGATGGGAGAGGCTGGCAAGCCTTTGAAGTTGTACAACCAGAATCTCCCCAGCTGCCCTCTTTCCTTCTCTATGTCTCCAGCCTTGCCCATAAACAGGATCTCCTCCAGGCAACTGCCCAAGAGCCCTATCCAGTGCCCCATGAGCCTGGACTGGCTTCTTCCTGTGTTAGAAATTGGATTTCTTATAACTACAACACCCTGAAGTTGCCGAGAGAGTGAGGCAGGCAGATCTGTGGGAAAGAGCCACGCCTGACCCAGACCAGAGCTCATGTCTCTGTTGCTTTTTGGAGAAATGGAGCTGATAGAAGTGTAGGCTGCAAGGTAGGCTGCAAAGTTTGAGTGTCAAAATCTTTGAGCAGTCAGACTCTGAGGATCTGTGAGTGAGCAGAGAGAGGCACAAGGAACTAAGCCCAGTTGGGGAGCTTCACACAGGCCACCAACGATGGGGGCTGTTGAGGGATAGTAACCACGGAGGAAATTCTTGGTACCCAGAGAGCAAATTGTAGATGCCGGTTAATTAACAGAAGCATCTCAGGGTTGGGGTGAATTCAATGTTTATGAGAGACCACTGCAGATGGGGGACTAGAAGCCTCCATTTGTATAGTCTGGAGGGAACAAGGACATTTGTGTATATTTCAGTGTTGCCATAGAAACATACTCCCATGCTCTCAGCAAGCCCATACCTGGTACATAAGTGAAGTGCAGTGTTGAAGCAACCATATACATTCATTGATACCTGCACATACATGATACCATGCCCACAAGAACATGAGCACACACACAAATTTTAAACATAGGAAGCAATAATACACACAGCAGGGCAGTGTATACCACTAGAGCATACCTAAGAACTGATATAGCTTCCAGCAGAGTAGGTCTATAAGGCCCAGAAAATGGGAAGGAAGATAGGTTACAAAGGAATGTTGTGGAACTTAAGAGATGGCTTAGTGGTTAAGAGCATTTGCTGCTCTTGCACGGGACCTGGGTTCAGTTCCCAGCACCTACATGACAGGTAACATGCATCCCTAACTCCCGTTCATTGGGATCTCACTCCCTCTTCTAAACTCTATGGGCACTGGGCATACACATGATACACATACATACATACATACATACATACAGTCAAAACACTCATACACATAAAATAAACAAATCTTTAAAAATTATAATAAAGAGAAGCAATATAGTCAGCTTTGCTAATGTGTGGATCCATCCGACTGCAAATAGGAAATATTCTAAAATAAAATATGTTACTTCTTTCCTTCGAGTGTACAAACTTGTTTCTTTGTTGTTGTTCCCTAACCAATGCAGTATGGTGAGTGTTTACATAGTTCTGTTACAGTAGATGCTAGAAGTCACAAAGGGGTGAAGCACATGTGGAGAGCTTGCAGTGTAGCCAAATGGAGCACGGTCCAGCAGGTGGGAGGTGGGCGGCATGGATACTGTGTCTAGCAGATGGGACCCTGCGCCCAGGTTCTGTGCAAACACTAAGTCATGTTACATAAGGGAATTTAACAGCCTTGGAATTTGTTTCTCTTGAAGATTGTATGAGTTACTTTTCTGTTGCTGTGATAAAACACCAGGGCAAAGACAACTCACAGAAGAAAGAGCGCATTTGGGATTTACGACTCCAAAAGGTTAGAATCCATGATGGCAGAGCAGAAGTGGCTGGAGCAACAGAGGAGAGCTCACATTTCGAACCACAGGCAGGAAGCAGACAGCACATTGGCAATGGCTGTCTTTGAAACCTCAAAGCTCATATCATCCTAATCCTTACCCAGACAGTCGCCAACTAGCAACCAAGTATTCAGATGCCAAAGACTTATAGGGGTATCTCATTTAAACTACCCCAAAGTCTCTGAAAAGTGTCTCTTAGAGAAACCCAGGAGCAACTGACAGTATAGAGACAAATAGACTAAATGGAGATATGCAGGATTCAAAAATGATTATCTGTAATGAACTAAGTTTCTTTTTAAGAACTCAAGTGTCGACATTTAATTTTTCTTTCTTTAAAGATTTGTTTTTGCTGGGTGTAGTGGCTTACACCTTTTTTGTTTGTTTGTTTTGTTTTGTTTTTTTGAGACAGGGTTTCTCTGTGTAGCCCTGGCTGTCCTGGAACTCACTTTGTAGACCAGGCTGACCTCGAACTCAGAAATTTGCCTGCTTCTCCCTCCCAAGTGCTGGGATTAAAGGTGTATGCCACCACCACCCATCAGTTTACACCTTTAATCCCAGCATTCAGGAGGCAGAAGCAGAGGATCTCTGTGAGCCTGGTATACAGAGTCAGGTCCAGGACAGCTATGACTACATGGTCAGATGCTGAGTCAAATAAAAAAAGATTTGTTGGGCTGGCGAGATGGCTTTGGAAGAGCACTGACTGCTCTTCCAAAGGTCCTGAGTTCAAATCCCAGGAACCACATGGTGGCTCACAACCACCCATAATGAGATCTGATGCCCTCTTCTGGCACGGCTGAAGACAGCTACAGTGTACAATAATAATATACAGTGTGTAATAATAAATAAATCTTTGGGCCAGAGCAAGCAGGTTGACCAGAGCAAGTAGAGGTACTAAAACTTCAATTCCCAACCACATGAAAAAAAGATTTATTTTATTTCTAATTATGTGCACATGTGGGGGAGGGGCAGGTGCATATGGGTACAAGTGTTAGCAGAAGCCAAAAGAGGATGTCAGCCCACTGCAGCTGGAGTTACAAGGCCCTTGTAAGTCACCCATCCCGGGTGCTGGCAACCAAAAACTTCAGTCCTCGGTAAAATCAATATGCATTCTCCACTTCTGAGCCATCTCTTCTGGTCTATATTTAAATTTAATTTTTTTTTTTTTTTTTTTTTTTTTTTTTTGGTTTTTCGAGACAGGGTTTCTCTGTATAGCCCTGGCTGTCCTGGAACTCATTTCATAGACCAGGCTGGCCTCAAATTCAGAAATCCACCTGCCTCTGCCTCCCAAGTGCTGGGATTAAAGGCGTGTGCCACCACCACCGGCAAATTTAAAATTCTTTAAAGTTTATTTTTATTTTATGTGCATGAGTGTTGTGCCTAAATGTGTGTGCGTGTACCTCCTGCACGCAGCACTCCAGGAGGATAGAAAAAGATATTGGATAATTCTAGACCTACAGTTACAGACATTTGTGAGCTGCCATGTGGGTGCTGGGAACCAAACCCAGGCCATCTGGAAGATCAGAAAGTACTCCTAACCTCTGAGCCATCTCTCAGCCCTCCCCACCCTCATTTACATTTTTACAGAAATAATGAAAGGATACAAAATAAATTCCTACAGATAGCAAGTAGGCTAAATCAGCATCAGCACAAATATACAATGGAGTGTTAGGAACCATAATCAATATGGTGGGGGTGTTATGCAGCTGTAATCATGAACGAGGGATTCAGGGGAGGTTGTGCAGTGCGTAGTTAAACTTGCTGAAAAAACATGAGTACCTGAGTTCGGTACTGAGCTGCAGCACCAGTCGAGATTCGAGAGATTGAGCAGTCCGAGATTTGAGCATTCAGCATTCTAGATTCAGCATTCGAGATTCGAGCCTCTACCCTCCTGGCTGGCACGTCCACAGCCCCCCAGGACTCTGGCTGGGCCCATTCGGCCCGAGCGTGCTCAGAGCCCGGGGGTGCTGCACCAGTCCAGAGGAGATGGCTGCTGTTTTTAGACCCAGTGTATTTTAGGTAGCCTCAGATGTACCTTGACTGCTGAGCCGCCAGATTTATCATTTCTCTTTTGCAATGACTGTAAAAGTCTGATGCCATTTTTAAGAAATACATTCAGATCCTATACTTCATGTGTCGTCTCTGCCATCATTTCTTCGCCTACACCTCGTCGACCTGACTAGGACCCTGTTTCTCCCGAGAGTTGAGGGAGGCCCAGATCGGCCGGCCTGCGGCACGGGCCACCCCGCATCCATGTCGTAAGAAGCTGGCCGGGGCCACATATGCCTGTAAACCCCCACTGTTGGGTGGGACAGAGACAGGAGAGTCACTGTCTGCTAGCAGAGCTGCAAAAGGGCAAGCCCCAGGTTCATGAGAAAATCTGTCTCAAGGCGAAGAGAAGTGAAGATCACAGAGGGAGACATCTCTCGTTCCTGGAAAGTTGGGAGCTAGAATGAAGGGCTGGTGCTATGATGGAGAGCAGCAGTCAAGGCAGCCCTAACTTCCTCCTAGCAACAGCCCCTCTCTACCTTCAGAGGACCCCTGCTTCTGTTCCTTTCTCTAGGCTTCTGCCCTGAGTTCTTGCCCTGGTTTCCCTCAACTTGCCTGGTCATGGTGTTCACCACAGCAATAGAAACCCTAAGACAGGTACCACCAGGGGGGCAAAGGCCAGACAAATCCCAGAATCTCAGACTTCATCACCACTGCCACCATTCCTACCCCCGGTGGATGGTGCACAGGTGTCTTCCCACAATGCCTCGGGGCAGAGAAAAGAGAGTGGAGACTGGCAGAAAGAATTAGATTGACAGACAATGAAACCAGGTGTGTGGTAAGATGAGAGGTGACTTGGAAGAGGAGCAGAAGGCAGCTCTCTGCTGCTGAAGTGGGGCGGGGTGGGGGCGACACAGGAGAGAGGTGACCTTGGCTGGGTTCTTTAGAAACAGCACAGTGAAGCTGGTCCTTAGTCCTTTCCCTCTGTGCTTTGTCTGCGTCTCAAGTTCCTTAAATTCTAAGACAGGGTTTTTACTGCATAGTTCAGTCTGACCTTGAACTTGTGGCCAATCTTGGGCCTCACTCTCCAGAGTTCTGGAGTTAAAGGCATGACATATTACATCTCGCCCAATCTCTTGTCCTAACACTACCCCAGAAACCCACTGGCTCTGCCACTGAGCCTTTGCCATCCATCAGAGAGCTCTTCCCTCTTCTCATCATTTTAGCGACGCTACACGTTCGTCAAAACACAGCCTAGAGCCTCCTTACTTAGTAAAACTTTTTCCAGGCAGCCATTGCTTTGGACTTCCTTTCTAGTTGGCTCACTCCTGAGTCCTGGAGGTGAGGGACCTGGGTCAGGCTCAGCAGTTCTCAACCTTGTGGATTGCAACCCTTTTCATAGGAGTCACATATCTGATAGATATCCTGCATATCGGATATTTATATTACAATGTATAACATTAGCAAAAGTACAGTTATGAAGCAGCAACTGAATAACTTTATGGTTGGGGTCACCACAACATGAGGAACTGCATTAAAAGGTTGCAGTATTAGGAAGATTGAGAACTGCTGGCCTAGCATTATATCACTTTAATCTCCATGTGAGTGCAGACCTGACTTATGGTAGGCACTCCATTAGGGCAAGGATTCTGCTCTTTTTGCTCACCTTTTTAATGCAGGTAATGTTTTTTTTTTT
>JADRCD010181283.1:0-13972 GCA_019843815.1 Montemys delectorum
CCCCTCTCCTCCTCTCTCTCTCTCCTCTCCTCTACCCTCCCTTCCCACCTCTCTCCTCCTCTTTCTCTCCTTTCCTCTACCCTCCCTTCCCACCCCTCTCCTCTCCTCTACCCTCCCTTGCCACCCCTCTCCTCCTCTCTCTCTCCTCTCCTCTGCTCTCCCTTCTCCCCTCTGTCTTCTTTACTCTTTTTTGTTTTTTTTTTTTTTTTGTTTTTCTTACATAAAAAGTCCTAAATGAGTCCAGGTCCATGAGCTGGTCCTGGGATCATGTTCTTGTCCTAGTTAACACTGCTCAAGGTGGGTAAATGCACAGGGTTCTGGTAACTAAGATTGGAGCTCATAAGGCAAAGGGCACCCCGGGCTGGGGGAACACAGTCAGTGGTTCACAGAATGGTCTGAGCCTGGAGGCGACCTCACAGTGTCAGAGAGATGGGAGGAACTGGCCTGTCAACAACAGGAAGCTGGTGAAAAATGGAAGACACCCCTGGAGAGAGAATGAAGAGCAGATGGCTTTAATTGTCAGCCTTGCAGTGACAACAGACAAGAGAAATTCTGTTCTCTTGACATGTAAAAGATACCAGAAATGCCAGTGAGCGCATTCCAGAGCTGCCTGAAGGTCTCTGTGTCAGGGGGTTCAAACCTCAGCCTGGAGAACTGCAGATGACGATGACAACTCAGCCCTCATGATCCTTGATCATTCCCGGGGTGCGCTATGTGAGTCCTAAGCCTGGAGGACTCCTGTTTAAGCTTTATCATTGTATGAAATAGTTTTCCATCTGAAACTGAAGTGAGAAGACTTCCATTGCAACTCAAAATGAGAGATGAGGGAAGGACACTTCAGAGTCAGGATGCTTGGTTTGCAGTCAAATATCTGTCCAGACTAGAACATAGGCTTAGACTATAAGAAACCGACGCCTGAGATGGGAAGAAACTTAGAAGACAGAATGGAACACAGCCCCGTTTCCCAGGGCTAGAGACAGCTTTCCACAGGATGTGATCTCAGACTGACTCTTCCTGATACATGCTCAACACCAGACTTTCCACTGTGATTAAAGTATAACTGGCACCTCATTCCAGAGCTTGGGAAGAAAGATTTACATGTCGAAGACATGCAGGAGTTTATATTAGTTAAGTTTCCCACTGACTCTGACAATGACAGCATCTGATATTTTCGTTTTTTCTTATGCATCTGGTGTGTCAGTCTCCCAGGTCTCCTTTCCTTGGTGGGCTACACGCTAGCAGGTTCTCCACACCAACCAGAGGTATCAGGCAGGCCTGTGGTCCAGGGCCCACACTGGTGACTTTGAAATGCCCCTCATTGCCTACACTTAATTGTCCACCATGGTTCCTTATTTGTGCTCTTACACCTTGCTTCTTAGTGGCCTTGGAATCTCTGTCTTATGGAGGCTTCCATGGACTCAACCTCCGTTTCCCTCCCTTCTGTCCAGTGCCTTTGCCTGGGTTCCCAGGCACATGTGGTTTTGATAGTCACCAGACTCTTGTATTTGATTATTGTGCACTTTCTGAAGTCAGAAGAGCTGCAGGTTAATCCTTAGGATGTAGACCCACCCAGTGTGAAGACAGTGCCTAGGTATGTCAAAGGACTGGACTTTCTCTGTCTCTTTGCCTCTCTGCTCCATTGGTTCTTGACAGTTCTTCTTTCCAGTCTCCTGGCCAAGCGTTACATTCCCTCAGCCACCACTCTGGTTCTGTCCCTTGTCATATGATGTATGGGCCACCATAACAATGATGTCTGGCCATCTCTCCTGGCCTCCAATCTCCATGCTCACTAAGTAGAAAGGTCCTTCTAGAAGCCAGAATTTTATCTGAGCTCTCCTTCCTTTACCCCAGTAGCTAGCTGGCGTTTCCCACCAGCTTTTTATTTTAGTCCAGGTTCTCTTCTATGCTGCTTTCTTTCACTCTGGGTAAAAGCAACACTTTGGAGGTGGGAACATACCATCGTGGCTATGAGCAGAGGTGCTAGATGATGTTCGCCTGCTCCAGTTCTACATTCACCTCTGTAACCAAAGGGTGGCTTCTAAAAGACAAGTCCTAACTAATCCTGGGGACCTGAGGTTACTTTGTATGGCGAACATTCAGAAGTGTGTTAAGAGTGTTGACGCGAAGAGAGTATCCCAGATGAAGCGTTGAAGCCCCGCCCTTCCAGCATCTCAGAATATGGCTGTATTTGGAGTCAGGTGAGCAGTAGTAATTAAGTGCAAGCAAGGCTGCCGAGATGAGCCTGGTCCACTCTGACTGGCTTTCTCAGGAAAAGGTGGGTTAGCACAGGAAGACACCAGGGTGTAGCTGCACAGATGGAGATCCTGGGAGGTGCTTTTTGAGGTCCTGGGAAATGAGTTAGCTTCGTCTTAGATTTCAAGCTTCTGGGACTGTGGGAAAACAGGAGACTGGCATGGAAGCCAGACAGTCTTCAGGATGGTATTTTATTGTGTCATCCCTGACTAACTCACACAGGCTACAGCAAATGTCCCAGAGAGAGCTGTGGGGAAGGTAGGTCTACCAAGGAGAAGGTGTGTAAGAGCGGGGTAGTGTGCATCTCTAACCTCCTGGCCTTGGAGATTGGAAGGATGTAGCAACGTGCCGGGGAATGTTAGAGACCCTCTGATGAAAAAGAGGACAAAAAAGCTCCTCCTCTAAGAGATCTGCATATAGTGGGACCCTGCTGATGTCTTTGATCTTGGTGTAGTGACTACTGCATCTAGGGTTCGAACCTCCAATAATGCAGAAGGGCAAATTCCTGCTGTTACAGGGACAGTGTTTGTAGTAGTTATAGCAGTCACAGGAATGCGTGTGTACCCCACACTGCAAGTATTCGGTGTAATCATGTCCACTTCTCCAAGGCTCAGCTTTTTCTTTAGCCAATCCCAGGTTATCTTTTGGCCTGGCACACCCTGAACACTCACTCATGTTTCCCTACATTCTCCTTGATTTCCTGTGATCCACGCAGAGCCAGGGCCTTTTATGGACATGCTGACTCTATGCAGTACCTTTCCACATTATACCCATCAAGACCAGAGTGACAGCTGAACACTACTGTGTGTATCCCATCTGTCCCTGTCAGGGCTCCAAAGAAACAATGCAGAATTGGACACTGTGACCAATATCCATGATTTCATAGCATTGTAATTGTTTTAAAAATAACCTAGAATAAAAGATAAAAGCTGCTCAGACTTCATAACTTGCATCCTGAACCAGTGAATATGGAGTGATTGGGTGTGCATGTGTGTCTTAGTCAGGGTTTCTATTCCTGCACAAAGCATCATGACCAAGAAGCAAGTTGGGGAGGAAAGGGTTTATTCAGCTTACACTCCCACATTGCTGTTCTTCACCAGAGGAAGTCAGGACTGGAGCTCAAGCAGGTCAGGAAGCAGGAGCTGATGCAGAGGCCATGGAGAGATGTTCCTTACTGGCTTGCTTCCCCTGGCTTGCTCAGCCTGCTCTCTTATAGAACTCCCAAGCAACATTCTTAGCCCATCCTTGAGTCCAACGCTGTTCCACAAGAGCTTGTGGGTAGAAGAGAAGAAAAGGAAAACATGGTGCAAAGGCAAGGGATAGAGGACATGGAGTGGGGGACACTTGGGATAGAGAGTGCTCTCTTTTTGTTGCTGGCCTTGGGCAGGAGCCTGAGGAGACTGAATAACCTTAGATGGCATTCCTCCACCCCATTTCTCCTTTTCTCCAGTCTCACTAGTTGTAACTCAGAGTGAAAACCCTTGAGACTCTAGATTGTTTAACATCACATTTAATTATTTATAATTTGTGTTTAAGGTTACTTAGAAAGTGGTACCGTTTCACCTCTGGAGAATGTAACACCAAGTTGCACTTCACAGGTGAGCTGACTCATCCAGCCAGCTGTTGGCTGGTGAATTTCCTCCCTGGCATGCTGCCAGTATTCCAGGCAAAGATATGTAAAAATAAATTTTTGTAAAAAGAAAAAAAAAGTTTGAGAATGTTGCTTGTGCGCCTTTTAGGGTTTTATGAACTTAAGATAATAACAATATAAAATATGCACCTAGAAAAGACTTGACTACCTGGACAGCTTCAAATAAGGACTCAGGGTGGGGAATGTAGTTCAGTGGGCTGAGTGCTTACCTAGGTTGTGTGAGTCCTGGGTTTGAACTTCAAAGCCACAAGAACAAGATGTGGTAAGGCACTCTTGGAATCCTTCACTCTGGAGGTGGAAGCAGGAGGATTAGAAATTCAATGTCATCTCTGGCTACATAGCTTGTTTCAGTCAGTCTGGACTGTACAGGAGCCTGTCTCAGTAAGTCAATAAATAAATTTATAAATCAAGGCATGCTTGAAGAATGATGTATATAAGGTTGTACATGGTATGTGTTCAGCTTCATTTATAAACTATTTATTATTTTGGTGTGTGCAAGTGTCTCTCTATGTGTGTCACTGCATGGATGCAGATGTCTGGTGAAGACAGAAGGGTGTACCAGATCCTGGGGAGTTGGAATTAACAAGTGTTTGTGTGCTGCCAGAAGTGAGTGACATGAACCAAACTCTAGTTTTCTGTTAGAACAGTGAGCCATCTTTCCAGTTTGTAGGCTTTATTTCACGTTTGTAAAACAGAGTAAAACTTCTGCTGACTTCATCAGGTTTTCTGAATATGAAAGCTGGGACCAACCAGGAAGCCCTCAGTAAAAATAACTCCCATTAATCTCTTTGAAAGGATTCAAGCTAATAAGAACGAAAGGGTAAAGACAAGTGGTCAATACGTTGCCAGGTGGCCAAGTATGAGGGGTGAGCATGTTATATTGTAGGGTGGCCATGCTGAAAAATGAAAAGAAAATCAGGAATACTATTTAAATTTTCCAAGTAACCAATAGATATATTTGTAAAATAAATATGGCCCATACATCCAAACATGGAATGAATCTTACATTGAAAATGTTTTCTTGCTTATGTAGCATTTGATAGAACTAGAAGCCTTAGACTTTGCAGACCTCAACGGGAGACACCTTCATGCATCCATCTGCCCCTTATTCTCCTGTTGTGTAGGGGAGGGCTCACATTCATGCCAGGATTGCTCCTTGCTTTCAGCTAAGGCAGTGTGAGCTGTGTGTTTGTCATACAAATCTAGCTCCGTCGCCACCATACCCATGGGCCTTTTGCTCATACACTGAGACCTGTCCATAGTTTCTATGACGTTTAATGCTGAGAGCTTATAGAACCCAACACATTGGAGTCTCATGCTGAGTTGAGGATGGTGACAGAACTAGTCCGAGACTCAAGACCAGATGGACGCCATGAACAGTAATTTCAGGTAAGCTGCCTCCTCTTCCCCACCTCTGCCCCTCTTCTCTTTCTCTTCTTCCTTTTCTTCTTTCTCTTCTTTGGTCGAGTCAGGGTTCTGTTATGTAGATCAGTCTGGCCTGGAACTCAATCCTTTTGCTCTAGCTTTGCAAGTGCTAAGATCATAGGTGTTTGCTAGCACACCCAGCTTAGCTGCTACAATTCATGAGTTAGAGAAACATAACATGTTACTTAAAGATACTAGACTTTGCTTTTGACAGTCCACTATGAACACAAGTGACACCCCCATTAAAGTGATGCTATCCAGACAGACAACTGAGGTCATCTCAGAAATGGCTATACCAAGCATTTAGAAGACATGCAATGGATAGTTCCTTCAGTAGCATGCATCATGATTTGAAGAGGCAAACAGCCTCTATGTCACAGCAGCAGCTCATGCCCAGAAGTCTGAACATGGGAGTTAATGTTTTCCTTTTTTTGAAAAAAATTGTTTTATTTTCTAAAGATATGCTCTAAGAGATGAGGCAATTGGCACAGTCAATAAAGTGCTTGAGGTGTAAGTGTGAGGAAAAGCCATACACACGTTTCCAGGAGGCAGAGAGAGGAGTATCCTGGGTTGATAGGCAGCTTTCCTAACCTATGTGGAGAGCTCTAGGCCTGTGGAAGACCCAGACTCAAAAACACAAGACAGCTGCTGAGGAATATCACCCCAGCTTGACCTCTGCCCTTCAAAGGCATGTGCAGTTGCAGGCAGACACACACACACACACGCACAGGACACACTTGCAGAAAGTGGTTTTGGATGAATGCCTTGAAATCCAGGCTCTTCTGACCTTCTAGGTCTCTTTTAGTGTGGAAGAAGAAGGAAGAAGGGGAGGAGAAGGAGGAAGGCAGGAAGGGAGAAAAGGAAAGTGAGGAAGAAAAATGGTGAGAAAAGAAAACAAGAAGGGAAAGGAAAAAGAAGGCGAAGATGTCAGGAGAGAAGAAGATAGGAGCAGGGGAGGGTCACACAGAGGGAAGACAACATCAGTAAGCTCTGTGTGTCTGCTGTGTGAAAGTACTAGAAATTTAGGTTATTGGTGATGTACTTAACTTAAGTCTTCTCTTAGTATAGAGGACAGCAGGCCACTAAAGAGCAAACTGAGACATCCCATGTGGTGCATGTGGATGACAAAAAGAATTTCTAGGCCCACCTTAACACATAACAAGAAAACCCTCCTCCTATGGCAGGCAGCTCCTTTCCCAGCAGCAGTTGCGAGCGACCTCCCTGTGTTACAGTCTTGTCTGGCTCCCTTTGGTTCTGGATAAAGGTGAGTTCCGATGGATTTATCTTTGCAGGGAACGTGTTGAAGTTGCTTGCCAGCACTTCCCATCTGTCTCCCTTGCTGACATGCATCTGGAGGAATAGCTGGAATCTTCTAAGTAAGTTCCAAAGCTAAATATCATCTCTTTGGTTAATGTCATATCTCATTCTATCTTAGCTTTGAATCTAGTGGATGCAGGCACCTTAAGGTGAGGGGCCACGGAGCTCTGTGGGAGAGGCTGAGTGGACCGCCTCCATCCCACTCAGGTCTCCTTCCCTCTCCCAGTGTGAATCTGGGCATGGTCTTCTTAGCCTGGCCATCAGGACATGCAGTGGTCAGCTCTGTTGTCCTTTTGCAGAAACTCTTTGCTCAGGCCAGCACCTGGGGAGCCTTCAGAAGGCCACATCCATGTGGAGGACATCGGGGACAGGAGAGCCTGCCATCTAGCTGCCCTGGGCTTTGCTTTCTTTCACTCCCAACAGTTTATTTCTGCAGTCCCAGGGAACCCTGCCAAGCCTCATCCAGAGGGATAAGCACTATAAATCCCTAATTCCCAAACTAATCTTAGAGCTGGGGACATGTTCTGGGCAGCCTTCCCACTCAGCTAACAATGGAGGGCTTACTCCTTCCTGAAGTGTGTTCAGTGTCCCGCATGCAACTAACCAGGTCAGCTCCTAACTGAGGGGGAGGGCAGCTCCTCACGGGGGCGGGGCACGCAGCTCATCTTGTTTCTGTTATGTGAACTAGGAAATCTGATTGTGTATTTTTTAACAAATAGAGTCAAAGCACTTGAAACCATGGGGTGAAGGTACCCAAAGGCAGGTATCCATGTCGTCCACTCAGACCACTCAAGGGCTGTGTGTTAACTTCATTCCTTCAGAAAAAGGGCATGCAGGGAGCACCTGTTCTAGGATTCTAGTTTTTGATGTTTGGCTTTTAACCTATCTGTTCTTTATTACAGGTTCCTCCAGAAAAAATGAAGACCCCAGGATGCTCCCATGACTCATCAGCCAGGACTATATAGAAACAAAGGATAGATGTTTGCATAATTTCAACAAGATTCTATGATATTTTCTGTATTAGTTGTTTTAGCAACGTTAGACAGTCTCCGGCCATGAAATATAAGTTCAGAGTTTTTTTTTTTCCAAGAGTCCCTTGTGTTAGGTAATTATTTAGAGAGAGAATAAATTACTGCAACTCAGGCTGATGTTCCAGAAAGAATCTCTCCTGTCCTTTCCATATGAATTGTGTCAACTGAGCAAGGAGTGCTCACTACACCTTTTATTCCTTTCTTCTTGCCAGGCAGAATTTATCTTCCAGACACTTAAGTCAGGGGAAACTGTTGCCTTTGGTCAATGGGGCTTGTCTTCGCACGTGATGTCCTCTCCATGTGCTTTCAGAACTACTTCTCTGGTCTTTGATTTTTCTTCTCCCACATGTGAAGCATGTAGAGTTTAGTTGCATACATCTTTTGTTTGCCTATTAGTTCATCCTCTGTGGAGAAGGGGCTAAAAACTAAAGCCAAATAATTTAAGAATTTTGCTGGAAAGTGCATAGGGCCAGCAGCTGCAGAGGGCAAGCAGCCACCAGAAGTGCTACTACCCCTCCCCCGGGATCCTGGGGTGTGGTGAGCAGCCACTCTCCCAGATGGTCTGTGTTCTGCCATGAGACCTGAACTCCATGATAGCTTGGAAGATAGGACATATGGCCTTTGGATAAATAGCTTTTCCAGAACGTTGAGCAGATGAAAATACTTTTAATGTGTGAGATGTTTTTCTTATCTGTAGCCAGGTCAAAACAAAAGAGACTTTATTATACTGTTATATATAGCACTCACTTAAACATTATTGTCAAAAGCCTCTAGTTTCAAATTCTATACGGTCTTACATATTGTTTTTCCTTGGGGGAAACTGAGAGAAAAGAAGCAAAGAACAAAAAGGAAAAGGAAGAGAAAATAATGCCTTAAAAGATACAAAGGGGAAATGACATAAATATAGTATAATCTCAGAAATAGAAGAAATAATTTTTTAAAAAAAGTACTTTCCATGCAGTCAGATGCATTCCCCTCCCTTTACTTCCTAAGCTCTGTTCCTTTGAAGTTCTAAGGAAGGCCATGCTTTCTGCCTTCCCACATTGTGCTGGTTAACCTTGAACTAGAATAACCTGAAAAGAAGAAAGCTCAGCGGAGGGATCGCCTCCATCAGGTTTACATATGGTCGTATCTATGGGCATTTTCTCACTAACGATTAGTGCGGGGAAGCCCAGCCTATTTAGGGTAGTGTCATCCCTGCACAGGTGATGCTGGGTATATCAGAAGGGTAGATGAACAATCCCTGGGGAGCAAGCCAGTAAGGAGTATTTCTCCATCATTTCTGCTTCAGGGTTCCTGCCTTGATTTCCCTCAGTGATGGACTACATGTAACCTGTAAACCAAATAAACTATTCACTCCCCAAGTTGCTTTTGGTCGGTATTTTAAAATTTTTTTTTTTTATGTGTATGGGTGTTTTGTCTGCATGCACATCGGTATACCACATGAGTCCAGTGCATGCAAAGTCTAGAAGAGGGCACTGGACTCTCTGGAAAAGAAGTTACAGATGGTTGCGAGCTACCATATAGGAACTGGGAACGGTATCTCAGTCCTCTGAAAGATCAGCCCATGTTCTTACTTGCTAAGACATCTCTCCAGCCCCAGTTAGATGCTTTTAACCAATGTGCACTTTCTATGGTTCCTCCTGAATCCTTGTGAGGAAAAGAAAGAGGAGATTTTACTAGTTAGAAAAGAATGTGCACTTGCATAACCCAGTGTCTTCACAGACAACCCTTCAGCAATAAAGAGAAGCAGGCTCCCCGGGTCACTTTCGGAAGACCTCTTGGCTAAGAGAGGTGCTTCCAGAGCACTGTTCTGCACACCGTGCCTGAAAACGTCTGTGCGATGGAAACTTCACTGTGATGTCGTCACCTTTGCCAGATTTCTGGAAAGTAACACATACCGAAAGCCTCGAGGCAGCCAAATTCTTCTGTCAAGCTGGGGAAAAGCACAAGTAAAATGGCTGTAGATTATACCCAAAATAGTCTACTCTGGAAGACTATGCTTCATTTGCCAGGCAGTAAATATTATGAACGGTCATTTAATCTCGGCTGTTTTAGTTTTTAAGGCAATTTCAGAAACCCAAATGGTAGATTTTTCTTTTTTTAAACTGTGCATTCCCCAGAATGAGGACCATTTTTTCCCCCTCCAACCAAATCTTTTCACATGGTCTGTGAGCAGAATTCAAAGTGGTTGGTTTTCCTTTGCTCTGTTCCAGGTGGATCTTTTGGTGGAAATTGTTAAGAAATTAGTAGGCAAGTGGAAAAAAGAACTATAGAAGAAGAGAAGATTGATGTCTGTTTAATATTCAAGTTTAATAAAAACCTATGGGTGATTAGGAATTGGCAGACCCCATGTTTCCATGGGAACCTCATCATGACAGAGCCTGGTTCATATCTGCGTCAGAATCCAGTCACAGGCAGATGCTACCCAGAGTCATGATGGAGCTCATCTCCATCCAGGGATTGGAGGGACCATAGAGCCACAGTGCCTCTGGTGGGTGTGCATGTGTTGTGCTTGCTCTTACCCTCTCTCCTGGAGGATCCTCTGCTCTTAGCCCAAACTTACCCCGTATCCCCCACACATCCTTAGCACCCAGGCTTGATGGAGAGTAAATATTCAGCGAAGCCATGGATGCTGACTCCAGGATCTGATTACGTGTGATCTGAAGTAGAGACAGAACAAAATCAGGACAGAGAGGAAGGAAGTTACAGAAGAAATACACAGAGAAAGGCAGAGAAAGCATTTCTTTTGTTTATGGACAATGCTTTAATTACAGTGCGCTAGCAACTTGTAATTAGTCATCATGTCTAACTAAGGTAAGAGCACTGATATGACATTAATTTGACAGTAAAGCACACTTGATTCTAAATCTCATCTAGTTTTAAAGTTGCTTAAAAGAAAAAAGAAATAAATTGCTTTGCAGATTTCCTGCTTGTAAGAAAAATCTCAAAGCTTCAAACATCCCATGGAATCAACTTTCCGGAGGGTATTCCAGTAAAGCCAAATGTCAGTGAGCTGGCAAGGGAGGTGAGGAAGGATGCCAGCAAGCCTGATGACCAGAGTTCCAGTCCCGGAACTCATACATCTCAGAACTCACACTGTGATGAGAGAGAACCAGCTCCTACAAGCTCCTCTGATCTTTACATGCATGCTATGGCTTGTATACCTCACATAACAAGGAAATGTTTAAACAAAGTGCCCTTGAATAAGCTAAATGTTGCCCAGTGTGTTGAGATTTTGTGCATTTTTCGTTAAGTTGTGTAAAATAAGGAAAACGATTTTTTCATAAATACTCAGTATTCAAAATAATACAAAATTTAACTAAAATGTTACATTCATGATTATAACAATAATTAATTCAGAAGACACACCTATTAATAATATTCTAACACCAATATTATAAATGCATATTTAATTATCTTTCTAACATATACTTTTTTAAATATAAACAATATGTGGGTTTTGTTTGTTTCCAGCACAACAATCATCCAGTGATTTTTTCCATAAGGCAACTGAAAAAAAATATGCTCTAAGTATTTCAAGATGCAGTGCTTCTTTAAAAATAGATATTTGGCTCTAAGTCTGGCTCTCTTTTGTATTAACTAAATGAAATGTCTTAATTTCATATTCTTTCATTTAAAAATATTTTATTCTTATTCATGAGTGAGTAAATGTGTGTCTGTGAGGAGGGGAAGTGTGTGTGTGTGTGTGTGTGTGTGTGTGTTTGTACACTCATGGAGGGACAGAAGAGGGCATCAGATCCACTGGAGCTGGGTTTCAGAGGGTTGTGAGCAGCTGAACGTTGGTGCCGGGGACCCAACCTGGATCCTCTGGAAGAGCAGCAAGTGCTCTCATGCTGAGTCCCCTTTCCAGCTTGTACATTTGTTTGTTTTCTAATAGGCAAAGGCAGACAGTGTTTAAGGCTCATCGCAACTTCCTTGCTTGTGACTGTCAGCAGGGCCTGAAATGTACCAACTGTTCTCCAGGAAGAGGAAACAATACCAGTGATCGTGTCTCAGATAGCTCCGGAACAGAACCTGATCAGCAAGGCCTCAGTGGTTCTAAAACAGCTGTTAGGTTTTTTGTTTTGTTTGTTTTCATATCTGGTGACTTGATCTTAGGTTTTCCTTTCTCTAGGACAGCATTTACCCAAGGACATGTTAGACTTTACTATGCTTTGTTTTTAGTAAGAATTTACAGTTAGTTCTTCATATCTGGGATTCTACAGTGATTTATCCAGACTTGGATAGAAAATATATGAAAAACCTTGAATCTGTAGTGAACATGTATGAGCACTCCCATTATTCTCTAAAAATATAGTGCAAAGAAATTGAGAGGGGCTTCATACATACAAGACAAGCCCCTTACCCCTGAGTTATGCGCCCATGCCCACCTATAAGCAAATTTTTGTGGAGATTTATTGGAATCCTCATCACTTGAGGAAGGCACTTGAGCATCCACAGTTTTTTAAACATTGATAGGCTATCCTGATACTGACACCCAAGGATACTGACACCCATAAGGTGTTCTGGTATGTCCCTGAAGGACACTCACATCTATGGGGTGTTCTATATAGGCTGCCAGGGATACCGACGTCCGTGAAGTGTCCTATATGAATCATCAAATGATATTTATACCACAATTGGTATAAATTGGTCCTGGTACCAATTGCCAAGCATACCAAAGGATAGCATTAAGAATCTAGTTCACAAATGGAGAGAGTATAGTGGGCAACTGAATATGACTCCAATGGGTAGTCAACATTTTGAGTTGTAGGCCTTTTCTAATGACACTGGATACTGGGAGGTTCATCAGCTCTGCTCCAGGGAAAGGAATGAAGTATGGAGTGACATGGTGTGCAGGCCTTATGGAATCCTGTGATTAATCATAGCATTGAAATGTCAACTTTATTCTAATATAAAAGATTGGATTCTGTTAGGTATGAGGCTGCAGAGTGGAGTATTGACCCTGCCCCTAACATGATGAGCTGGTAAGCCTGTGCCTCCAAGACATCAGAACTTCTTGATTGCAGTAACCTTTTTGCTAAAGTAGATACTACTAAAATCTAAAGAATGATCACATTTCAGAACATACAGTCCATGTAGTGGCTAAAAGATGTAGAATTTAGATGGGCTGTGGTCATAGATTTTTTGTTTGTTTGTTTGTTTTGTTTTTGTCAACTTTATAAAAATCTAGATCTATCTGGGAAGAAGAAGTCTCAGCTGAAGAATTGTCTCCATCAGATTGACCTGTTGTAAAGTTCATGGAGTAATCAAGGCAGCATGCAAGACTGAAATATTAAGCAAAAATCCTCCAAAGCCATTCCTTGGACAGTCAATATGAATGGCCCAGACCTTATTTTAAAAATGCCCAATTTTCTGTCGAAGAAACCACTACAGAAATAGCAGCAATGCTCAGTACACCCTGTTCACCAAGCATATGTGCTGACAGACTATAAAGTGGCTGATAGATACCTTCCTGTGCCTGTGCCCACATAGACTGGCTGGGAAGGAACACACTACTAGGCACACTAGATGCACATTGTATAATTATGTTCTAGCAAATGCTTCAGCTTCTTGATTTACCAGGAAGGGCACAGAGAGAGCAGGTGGAGAGCAGAGCCACCATTGTTTATAGATTTTTTTAGTTAGACAGAGGGAAGACATAAAGCATGTTTTTGGCATACTGCTCAAGGTTTGCAGTGATATGGTCCAGAGCAGCCCTGATGCTGACCACAAAGATGGGTTTCCTGACTCGCAGTGAGGAGAACCACAGTAGGGGCACACATATGCAGAAACCTCTGCTTTAACATTTATTGTTTACTCAACCAAACAGAGCTTGAAACACTGTGGTGACATTCAAGATGAAGACTGGCTGGCAGCTTCCTGCACAATTAGTACCAAGTAGATTATTCAATTCAGTAGTTTTAAACAACTTATTGTAGATCATTCCCCTTCCTCCTCTTTTTCTTCCCCTTCCCATTTCCTTTCTTCTCCCCTACCCTCTCCACCTGTTTTCTTTTCCTTTCTCTTCCCCTCTCCTTCATCCCTTCTTCTTCCCCTCCCTTTCACCTCTTCTTCCTTCCACCTCTCCTTCCCCTTTCCCTTCCCACTCACCTCCTCTCCCCTCTTTTTTCTTCTGAGACAAGGTCTTAATTTGTTGTAGTCCCACCTCAAACTTTCAACTCTTCCTCCTCAGCATCACCCCTGACAATATTTAGTTGGGATTACAGAAAATGACAATGTCTGTCTATCTATCTATCTATCTATCTATCTATCTATCTATCTATCTATC